>JAECUM010002415.1:0-90537 GCA_016617855.1 Megalonaias nervosa
GGGGGTGGTCAAGTGACTCCCCCCCCCTTGACCCATGCTGCGTGCGCCCATGGCGATGGGCCAGTGTTTCTGATGATTTTACCTACTTTGGGGTTGTCCTGATGGTAGGTCAGGATAAATGGCATCAGATCAACCTTTTCCTTTTCTCCGTATTTTAGTAAATGATTGTTTTTTGTTTATTTAGCTCTTTGTGTTAGCCTTAGTCCGAGTTTCCTCTGACCCTTGCCACCCATTTTTGATATTTGGATATTTTTGTTGGGGAGTAAATGTCCAAATATCGAAAATGGGATGGCAAGGGTCAAAGGAAACTCGGACTATGTTAGTCTCCGCTATCAACTTCAGTTCGTGTCTTCTTTTTGTTGAAAGTGTCATCATCTGATCAAATTCGCTATAATTCCAAACCATGGACTTAGTGCAAGAAGTATTCACGGTCTATGGTCTTAAAACAAGTAATAAAAAAGAGTGAAAAGCAGCAAGCTTTGTAAAATTCGACAAATAATTTAATTCCCTAGAATACGGAGTGCACATGTAAAAAAGGAACTAACGGTATTACGAATTAAATCCCAAAGATTTCTAGAATTACAGACACAAGTCCTAATGATTAAAGTTCTGAATAAACTTTAGTGGAAATCCAAATTAAATCCAACGCTGGAAGTGTTGATGTGCCTGTGGTGGTCTGTGTAGTGGTGATGTGCCAACAGTCTTTGTACAATTCAAGAATACATCCTTATGTTATTTACGAGCACTTTGTATTGACATACAAGAATTATTTGAATTAAATAAAGTGAATAAATAACGTTCTAGCCCAAATGAATTACTGGACACAAACAGTAATACAACTGATTCCCCTACGACCTTACAGCACGAATAATTAATTCCTAGAAAGACAAGATTATATAGTCATCTACTTGGTCTTAGGTCACAATTAGCATTTGCTTTAACAAAAAAAAAACTATTACCTAATGGAAAGTTTCCTTCTGAAAGACTCCAAATATTTACAAGATAAAATCTTAATTATAATTATAAATCTATTTCTAAATCTATAACATAAAATGTAGCAATCAACAGGTAGACCCGGCATTTCATGGGGAATTTGCAAAGTTCTAGACTCAGATTGTGATAAACATGTTTACTACAAACCAAAATCAATGATCCAGGTCAGGTAAAAAAAAAAATGAACTTGATTTTGGACTAGGTCATGTCCAAAATAAAATTATCCATAGCATTTAATAAAAATTATATTTAAAAAAATTATAATAAACCTAACAAACAAACAATGCAAATTAAATATACATAATACCTCCCCTCATAAAGAAATGACAGATGTATGCAAGAAAGCTTTCTTATATCTATTAGTCAAATGTACATGTGATAAAAATTTACATAAGATTAAATTTGCTATTAAACTGTTCTTTCCTTTGATGATCCTGATGTCAAAATTGCATTTCTGCAACATCAAGCTCCACGTTAATGATCTTAGATTTTTGTTTTTCATGTTGCCAATGAAAGTAAGGTGGTTGTGATCACTAAACACAACAATTGGAAAAGGGGCTGAATTAATATACACTTCAAAGTGTTGCAAAGCCAATATCACAGCCAAGCATTCCTTCTCGATTGTGGAATACTTTCTCTGGTGCTTATATAATTTTGTAGAAAAATCGCAAAGTGGATGATCTACACCATTTTTGTCTTCTTGCATCAATATTCAACCAACCCCAGCATCACTTGCATGAACAGCAATTTTCACTAACTGAATGAAATTCGGAGCTAAAAGAACTGATGCATTCCTAAGTATACACTTTAACTTATCCAATGCATCCTGAATTTTTTTAAGACCAATGAACCTCGGTTTTCTTACTCAATAAATTTGTCAAGGGTTCAGCAACTGTGGAAAAATTGGAGAAACATTTCCGATAGTATCCAGACATACCCACAATCGCATCATTTGCTTTCTAGCGATAAGCAAAGCGTATTCAGAGATAGCTTTGACCTTAGTATATATAGGTTTAACCTTCCCATGTCCCACAATATGTCCTAGAGATGTAACAACCAAGGCAAAACTTACTTTTGGATAAATTAATTGTCGAATTTTTCAGAAAGCCTGTCAAAGAATTTCCAAATTGCCTGTAAGTGATCTTTCCAGGTATCGTTGTAGATGATGATATCATCGATGTAAGCATCGCAATTATCTAAACCAAATCTGACCATGTTCATTAAACGTTGAAAAGTACAAGGCGAACCTTTCATCCCAAACGGCATCACTTTATATTGAAAAAGTCCATCTGGAGTCATGAATGTCGAAATTTCCTTTGCCCTTTCCGTCAGTAGATCTTGCCAGAATCCTGCTAAAAGTCCAAATTTAGTGACATATTTTCCATTTCCAATTATATCAATGCAGTCATTAATTCTTGGCAATGGAAATGAATCTGTTTTGGTAACACTGTTCACCTTTCTATAGTCTGTGCACATGCGGAAAGTATTATCTGGTTTCGGTACAGGTATACATGGTGAACTTCAGTCACTTTTACTCAGTTCTATAAAATCATTTTCCATCAAATACTGGATTTCTTTTCTTCAAACATTCCGGTTTGAGAGGGTTCATCCTGAACGGATGATGTTTCACAGGTGTGGAATCTACAATTTCAACGTCGTGGTAGATTTTATTTGTTAGATTAGAAACATCTGGAAACAAATGCTCATATTCAAGTAATAGCTGTTTTAGTTCACTCTGTTCTTGTTGCTGATGTGAAAGTTTCTGGTCCAGATTATTCCTCATATCTGAATTCCTAAGACTGGTTACTGAAACGTCACTCACTCCAATTGCATTCAATCGCTTCAAACCTCACCGTGTAGGACAGGTACATCAAAATTAATTGCATGATTAACCTGGCTATCTCTATCAACATACTGATACTCCTTTAATATACTTACATCCCAGGAGTACAAATATTGGAATTTAACTAACTCATTTTCTTCCTAACTTTGTCACGACCAGAATACGGTGACTTAATCTGAGGGTAATTTTGTAGAATGAGTAAGAGAGACAAAACTCTATCACCAGACTGCAAAGTTCTCTCAGTTGTAGTTCTGTCGTAATTTAATTTCATTTTCACTTGAATTACTTCATGCCTAATATATATACAACTTGCTGGAAAATTCCAGACATAAAGTTTGATCATTATTCATATTGGACAGATTTGGGAAAGCCAAATTGTATTTAAGAGAAACAAACAAAAGAAACATTATGTTCAACAAGTATTGTTTGCCTGACTGAGTCTTAGGTAAGGGATCGACACAATTTACCATTATTCTGCTAAATGTTTCGTCAAAGCAGGAATAGGTTGCAAACGAGCCTATGGCATCTGCTGATTGGGTTCTCCTACACTTTGACGAGCGTGACAAAATCTGCAATATTTACAAACATCACTCTTATTTTTTGGCAAATAAAAGTGATTCAAGATCTTGTGATAAGTCTTAGTTACTCCCAAATGACCAGACAAAGGAAATTCATAGGGTAGACTAAAAATTTCCTGCCTATATGATTTAGGAACAACAATTTGATAGTTCACCGACAACTCGTCACCAGCAGGTACCTCAGTTGGTCTCCATTTTCTCTTAAGGACCCAATTTTTAACAAAATAACAAACAGATGCATCTGTGGCTTCAGTTTCAGTTTCGCTAATAGCCCTTTGAACAAACAGGAGTTTTCACATTTTATTCCTGTTCGACAATGACTGATTGTCATTTGTTACCTTGATTGAAAACAAAAACAGAACATGAGTAGGAAAAAGAGAATCAATACCTTCTGACTGATAAAAACAAGGAGCAAAAACAACCTCATCAAGATCGCAGAACAAATGACAAAGATTGTTTGAACAGCGGCATAACCTGGTCCTACGGTCATAACAGGCAAACGCGTAAAATTATAGAATTGAAATTTATACGGAATTCAAAATTGGAATGATATTTTCTGTGATTCAACAAGAAACTGTTGACACATCAGCACGACGCTGATCACAACAGATGTCATCGCCTTCCATTTTGGATTTCATCGAGATTCGATCTCAGGATCATTCAGGACTATTTAATAGTAGGACTTTTTTTATTCTTGGATTATTTTCGGATTTCATTCGTGAAACCATAAGTTCTTTTTCCTCATTTTTCACTTGGTTTTCTAGGAAAATAAATTATTTGTTTAATTTTACAAAGCTAGTTGTCTTCACTCCTTTCTATTACTTTTTGTAAGAGCCTAAACTCGTAACAAGAAAATTGGACGCTCGTCCTTGGGATATATGAATTTTGGCTAAAATATTTCAGAACATTTTGGTTATCTAAATTAAAATTCCCCTAGCTTCAGACGTTTTTAAATCCCAAGTATTATTTTACATTCTGAAGATCTTTAGTGAAATCAACAGGCTATTTCACAATGTCATCAAAAGTGGAGATTTTTCTTTCAAATGCTACCCAGGAACAGTTAGACCATTTGAAAAACGATGAATTGCTTCAGCTTGCCAGAAAATATGATCTTTCTGAGGCAAAAGATTCATTAACGAAGCAAGAAATCAAAAACATTTTGGTCCAGTATTTGGTGGAAAAGAATGTTTTCGATAAAAGTGCTTTGGTTTCGATCAGTAAGTCTGTATCAGAATCTGACATAAAAGTAAAGGAGTTAAAATTAAAATACAAGATGGAATTAGAGTTAAGAAAGCGTGAACTTCAGAAAGACAAAGAGGAAAAACAAATGCAAATGCAGTTGCAATTTGACAAAGAGGAGAGACAGACAGACAGAAAGAAGAGAAATAAAAGCAATAACAATCGGAGAAAGAGGAAAGAGAGAACAGATGCAAAGGCAAATGAGAGAAGCACGAAAGGGAATTTCAAATTAGGTTAAAAGAAATAGAGCCGGCAAGTGAAAAGCACATTCAAGTTTTGATCTTTTAGAATATTAGGTTAGTGCCCCCTTTTAGAGAAAAAGAAGTAGACAAATATTTTCCTCGTTTTGAAAAAAATGCTGAAAATTTGAAATGGCCAAGGAGCATTGGACTGTATTATTACAATGTGTACTTACTGGTAAATCTAGCGACATTTACCAATCACTGTCACTACGGCAAAGTGCTGACTATGATCTAGTTAAGGAATGCATCTTAAATGGTTATGAGTTAGTCCCTGAGGCTTATCGGCAAAAATTCAGGAACTATAAAAACGAAGCTGGATAAAAAAGAAACTTGACAAATTCATGTCGAATTTGTAAGAGATAAAGAGCAGCTATTTGATAGATGGTGCTTAGCCAAGAAAGTTGATCAAGATTATGAAAGACTTAGACAACTTGGATTACTTGAAGAGTTCAAGAACTGTGTCCATAGTGACATTAAGGCTTATCTTGAAGAGCATAACGTCGAAACTTTGGAAAATGCTGATCTTGCTGCCGATGAGTATTCCTTAACTCATAAAGTTCCTTTTGTAGGCAAGTCTTTCACTCAGCAGTCTTTTGGTAAAAAAGGTATTTCAGCCTAATACGAGCCCTTCCATATTTCACTCTGGCACAACTATTAGAAATCAAGCTTCTGATAAGCTTGATCAAAAATCCTTGTCTCTTCCCACGGGTACCTATTGCAAGAAGAAAGGAAACATTATTTCTGATTGCTACAAATTGAAAAATAAGCATCAGAAAATCAAGACAGACCTACTCCAAATGCTCTTATTTCTAAGAAGCCAAGGTCACGGTCTTGTATTGAAAGCAATACATTTGTTGGGTCTAATAAACCCAGTCTGATTTAATTATGGAGAATTATGAACCATTCATGTCGAAGGGTTCTATATCACTCTTGGGTTATTTGGCCAATCCCATCCCTATTAAAATTTTTAAGGGACACAGGAGCTTCTCAGAGACTTTTATTATCAGGTACTTTGCCTTTTTCTGAGAAGTCTTCTTGTAATGAGAGTGTTCTAATTTAGGGAGCAGAGTGCATCTTTGTTAATGTTCCTCTCCATTCTGCAAAGTTCTCATTAGACTTAGTCTCAGGACCCGTGACATTCGGAATATAACATTATTTACCCGTTGAGGGCATTCATTTATTACTTGGCAACGACCTAGCTGGAGACAAGGTTGTGGTTAATCCACTTGTAACTGACAAGCCTTCTTTGGATCAGAAAGTCGATCCAATTGAAAATGAATTTCCTGATTTATACCAGCTTGTGTAGTTACTAGAGCTATGGCAAAGAAAGCTCTTGAGAATGATGTTGATCAGGAAAGTATTCCTTTAGCTGACACATGTATTGGTCAGGCTTTTGATGAGGTCACTTTCACTTCTTGTTTGGATCAATCAAAAGGTATTGATCACAGTGATCCTCTTTTAACTACTCATTCTCTTTGTTTTAATCAAGGTGACAAACGACAATCACTTGTTGTCGAACAGGATAAAGATCCTGAGATCTCCTGTTTGTTTCAGACGGCCATTAGTTGGACTGAAGCCACTGAAGTACCTGTCTGTTATTTCATTAAAAATGGAATTCTTATGAGAAATGGAGACAGTGGTCAGTGAACTATCAAATTGTAGTTCCAAAATCTTACAGACAGGAAATTCTTAGTATGGCCCATGAAACTCCTTTGGCTGGTCATTTAGGGATTAATAAGACTTATCACAAGATCTTGAATCACTTCTATTGGCAAGAAAATTAAAAGTGATGTTTGTAAATACTGCAGATCTTGTCATACTTGTCAAATGGTGGAAAAACCCAATCAGAAGATACCTAAGGCTCATCTGCAACCCATTCCTGCATTTGACGAACCATTTAGAAGAATAATGGTAGACTGTGTCGGTCCCTTACCTAAAACCAAGTCAGGTAACCAATACTTGTTGACCGTAATGTGTGCGTCAACAAGATTCCCAGAGGCAATTCCTTTGAGGAATATTAAAACCAAAACAATAGTAAAGGGATTGATAAAGTTTTTTTTCCACTCAATTTGGCCTTCCTAAATCTGTCTAATCTGATCAAGCGTTAAATTTTATGTCTGGAATTTTTCAGCAAGTTATGTACGAACTAGGGATACAACAATTCAAATCTTCTGCCTATCACCCTGAGAGCCGAGGGGCTTTAGAAAGATTTCACCAGACTTTGAAAAATATGATTAGATCATACTGTTTTGATACTGGTAAAGATTGGGATGAAAGTATTCATTTACTATTGTTTGTTGTAAGGGAATCAGTTCAAGAATCTTTAGGATTCAGTCCCTTTGAATTAGATTTTGGACACTGTGCGTGGACCGTTGAAGTTGTTGAAAGAGAAACTTCTTTCTAATGAAGATAGCGATATTAATCTTCTTGATTATATTTCTGATTTTAAGTATAAGTTGTCAAAGGCTTGTGAGGTTGCAAGAGCTATATGCACTCTATTCAGTCAAAAATGAAATTAAGATATGATAAACATACAAAGGAAAGGAATGTTCAGCCTGGTGATAGAGTTCTGGCTGTCTTGCCCATACCACAAAATCCTCTTCAGGCCAAGTAGTATGGTCCCTACACAGTTGAAAAGAAAGTAAATGATTTAAATTACATCATAAATACTCCTGGGAGGCAAAAACAAAACCAACTTTCCACATAAACATGTTAAAGGAGTATAATGAGAGAGATAGCCAGGTTAATCATGCAATTAATTTAGTTGTACCTGTCACACTCATTCAGGATTTAAGTGAAGGAATGCAATCGGACACTATTGATTTTGGAGTAGCAAATCTTCGGAATTCAGAAATTATGAATAATCTGGACTAGAAACTTTCACATTTGCAAGAACAAGAAGGGAATGAACTTAAACAGTTATTATTTGAATATGAGCACTTATTTCCAGATGTTTCTACAAGAACAAACAAACTTTACCATGAGGTTGAAATTGTAAATTCCAAACCTGTGAAACAACACCCATACAGGATGAACCCTCTCAAACAGGAATACTTGAAAAAGAAATTCAGTATTTGCTGGAAAATGATTTCATAGAGCCTAGTAAAGGTGACTAGAATTCAGCATGTATACTTGTTCCGAAACCAGATAAAACTTTCCATATGTGCACGGATAATGGAGAAGTGAACAGTGTGACTAAAACAGATTCATTTCCATTACCCAGACTCGATGGTTGCATTGATAAAATTGGAAATGCCAAGTATGTCACCAAATTTGACCTTCTGAAAGGATTTTGGCAAATTCCACTAATGGAAAGGGCAAAGGAAATTTCGGCATTTGTGACTCCTGATGGACTTTATCAATATAAAGTGTAGCCGTTTTTGGATGAAAAGTTCGATAAGTACTATTCAACGTTTAATAAACCTGATTATCACTGGTCTAGATCATTGTGATGCTTACATCGATGATATCATCATCTATAACGACACCTGGAAAGAACATTTAACAACAATTCGGAAATTCTTTGACAGACTCACTGATGCCAGTTTGGCAATTAGTTTATCTAAAAGTGAGTTCTGCAGTGCTTGTGTAACATTTCTAGGACATATTGTGGAACATGGACAAGTTAGACCTATAGATGCTAAGGTCAAGGCTATCTCTGAATTCCCTGTGCCTGTCAGTAAAAAGCAACTGATGCGATTTTTAGGTATGGCTGGATGCTATCGGAAATTTTGTTCCAATGTTTCCACAATTGCTGAACCCCTGACAAATTTATTGAGTAGGAAAACCGAGTTTCATTGGACTGAAAAATGTCAAGAGGCTTTTGATAGTTAAAGGCCATACTTAAGAGTGCACCAGTTCTTACAGCTCCAAATTTCAGTCAATCATTTAAACTGTCTGTTGATGCAAGTGATGTTGGTGTTGGAGCAGTGTTGGTTCAAGAAGATAGAAATGGTGTTGATCATCCAGTGTGCTATTTCTCTAAGGTATTAAATAAGCACCAAAGAAATTATTCAACAATCGACAAGGAATGTTTGGCTTTGATACTGGCATTACAACATTTTGAAGTTTACATTAGTTCAGCTCCTTCTCCGATTATTGTGTTTAGTGATCACAACCATCATACTTTCATCGAAAAGATTAAAAACAAAAATCAGAGATTATTAAGCCGGAGTTTTTTATGACAGGAATATAATATTGACATCAGGCACATCAAGGGAAAAGACAATTGAACAGCAGATGCACTTTGTCGTGTCTAGAAATATAATATTTCATCTATATTTTGTATCATTCATAAGATTTCTTCTTATGTTATTTTTTTTTAAATAAACCTCATGTACAATTAACCTATGGTAAAATGAAAGCTTCATTATATAAATTTTTCTTTTTCTTTTATGGGAGGAAGTGTTATGTATATGTAATTTAATTGTTTGTTTTTCAGTTTAATTTTTTTTTATTCCATTACATACTATTGTAATGTAACTTTGTTTACTGGATTTGACATTTTCCAGAAATTGAGATCAGTCATGTCTGGCCTGACAGTTATAATAATAGAACACTGTATCTAGTTGCTGACCTTGATTCAGAGCCAGTGAGGGTTTTGGTAAACAACTTTTTAAAAAGTTTTTATATTCTTTCTCAGAATAAGAACCATTAAGTTAAGTCGAGGCCATACCTGGAGTACGTGATAAGAAACATGTGTTTATTGTTACAAACTTCTAAATTCTCTAGAAAGCTGACCCTCATCCGGGACTCTGTTTTTTATTTTATGGAATTCAATTCATTCTTTTCCCTGGAAATACATAAGTGCTCCTACCAAAATTCTTGGACAAAGACATTCACTGAAATTTATACGGAATTCAAAATCGGAATGATATTTTCTGTGATTCAACAAGAAACTGTTGTCACATCAGTAAGACCCTGACCACAACAGAAGTCATCGCCTTCCATTTTGGATTTCATCGAGACTCGAACTCAGATTCATTCAGGACTATTTAATAATAGGACTTCTTTTTTAATTCTTGGAATATTTTTGGATTTGATTCGTAAAACCGTAAGTTTTTTCTTCATTTTTCACTTGGTTTTCTAGGGAAATAAATTATTTGTTAAATTTTACAAAGCTTGAAGTCTTCACTCTTTTCTGTTACTTTTTGTAAGAGCCTAAATTTGTAACAAGTTGGCGAAAGTGGTATTTCGGGAGTGGGTTGGAATGACAAAGACTAGCCAGGGATGATCCTGTATGGCCGGAGTTTATAAAGCTCATTAAATTATGTGCAAAATAATAGATGCAGATTGGACCGATCCTTACTAGACGAACTGGGAAACACAGCCCGAGGCTCTATTTTCCGAAGAATATTATTTCCCACTAGAGGATGTACCTCCCGAAACCTGGAAATGGTCTTGGAGAGTGAATCTGTCTGAAACATTCGTGGGGTCGTTTCACGCTGGCACAACGCGTCAGAAGTTATTAATGAGGACACATGGATTTGTCAGCTGTTGCTCTTCGGGTATAAAATACTTCCCTCGTTAATGCATGAACTCACTGAAGACACTGTTAAAAATATATAATGACCGATGTACACCGAGGATAAATTCTGAAACACGTCTCCTTTTGAGAAGAACCGTGTGTTCCATGAAATCAATGCCGCAATGCAGCGTGTTGTTGAAAATGCAACCTGGATGATTACAATTTCGTCAATGAAGCCGAAATTTCACGTGGTTTTTACGTCGGACATGGGCGCTGACTGGACTATTACTGGACTTTCCGCAGTCCAGTTAAAAAATGAATCGACCAATGATGAGATTCACGGAAGATTTCGATGGCGATCAGCAAAGACTCAAAATTTGTAATATCCGAACATGAACCTATACTCTGCTCTGCCACTTTTACCGAACCTGCACAGTACGCTCTTGACACTGGAAGTCGTCGCTGACAACAGTTTTTGGTTGTCTTGAAGATATTAATAAGATTCCACGATTCGGTATAATATAACTTGCGATGGCAGCAGTGGCAGTTACAGCTCAGGTCTCGCCGTGGGAAGCTTACACATTTTTCGGATTCGGCCGGAATGTCCCCTGGGTGGTTTTCTCTCAGTAACACCAACAGCGCCTGTACATCTTCCATGCAATTCCCCGTTGATACACGTTTGTTTTTCCCCGTAAACCATGACTGGCATGCGTTTAGTCTCCGAGAGGACAAATGACGATATAACTGTACATTCGACATCGACCTGATATCTACTATAATGACGGTCCTAAGTGTACGTGTAATACCCATCCATGTTATCAAAGCGAGAAAAGGTACGGAAAATCTTGTAGTGCTACATTCACAATATTGACTGACAAAATGCTGGGGTCCTCGTGGAAGCATCGCTTGGTTTCACACGGATTACAATCGTGTACATCCGTGATGTCATCCGGTAATTGTTCACAGGGGTGCCAAAGGTTCGCAGGGGCTTGGCCTCGCGCGCTGCACCAATTGCTAAGCAAGTTGCAATCAATAGCGCTGCCGCGAATCGCTTAAAGACTCCGAGAACGCAGGCAGTTCAGGCGAGATCGATTACAACAATTATGACTCACTAAGTGAGGCTTCTACAGATACAAATAGCAACAGAAACAATGTCAACCCCGTTTGGCAAAATCACTAATGAAACTCCTCAACTACGTCAGGTAGAATTAGCATAAGCCAATACCGATTCGATGATTTCACATCTGGCAACAGGATCGGATTACAGTTGTGGACGGGACGTAGAAAGTATAGATGGCGCTCACCAGTTATTATGTACTTTTGAGAGAGTGACGTATGTAAGGTGAAGTTGTTTGCATTTAAAACATGCACAGTGGAGAGAATGTTGGCATACCTCTATGCTACTTTGATGTAATGTGGCTGACATTTCTTTGGATATTGTACTTCTGGAAATTGTAAATGATCTTAGCACACTGCTAACTAAAATGACTGCTCCCTTGTGCTCCAAAAATCAGCCTGAATTTGTCTAAAGTACAATATCCTTAGCTGCTATTAAAATAGGGAAAATGAATTTTGCCAGACTAGACAATACCAGCTTCTGAAAGTGCAATGAATGAATTACCAAATACATAAAATGTAAAAAAAAGTTATCGGCTGTTTTTTTCACAATTTACCTCTGAAGTTCAGGAAGTGAAAATGACCAAGTGGAGCTAGCATTTTTTTGAAAGATGCACATCTAGAGTAAGGCCAAGCTGTATACTATATAACCCATATTACACCTATCAATCATACACCAAAATAAAGGGAATTAAAGGTTCTTTGAACAGTACCTAAGATATACAAGGTCTTTTTTAAATACCCAGTATAACCAGTGAGGAAACCCAGGGAAATTCTTTTTCTTTAAAAAACTAACCTATGCAAAATACGAAACTATAGAGCGCCACCACAAGAAAAAACTGATTATATATGAGGTTTCACCATTGCTGAATTCAAAGATGTATCCGGTCTCACGTTGGACATGGACGCGTCTGTATTGCAAGAACCAATAGTTTGAGATTATCATAATTATTCTTACTGAGCCAAGCTCTCCAATCAATGTGGATGAGCAGAATTACAAGTAAGGAAACCTCTAGATATTTCTTTTCAGACCTTCTTGGAAAGCGATGGAAAACTTGTACGTGACGACAACTTTGACAACTACATCGATGGTACCAAGTTTGCATTTGTCAAAAACGACATCATTGCATTGTTTAAAAGCACAAGATATATCATTAACGGAACCATGTTTGGAAAACGTCGATATTGCTACTACAATTCATGGATTCGCCCGTTATAACTACGATTATGCGATATCCGCTGGTCCTACAGCAATGTTTATGAGGACGCAAACGACCATAACCGATAAAATCCCTCATGTCATTCGTCAACTTGCGAAGGATGTTTTCCTTGAACAACAACCTGGTGTTATACACACCAGACCTAGCGTTTGCGGAACTCCTGCAACCAGTTTAAATCTGAACTTCAATGGTGGATTTCTCGACGCGTCGATGGCATTTCACGGAGACCCATTAATGTTTTCGTATGCAATTCCTCCCAATCATATATTCAAGTTTTGCTCAGATGTCAAGATTTTTTCGCAGCCAAATACACAGTCGTGTTAATTCGAAAGGGTAAAGATAACTATGCAATATGGCGTGATGGTGGTGACGCTGATGGTCAAGTAATATTGATAAAAAAAATCTCCTATATCGTGAACCAGTAACAATATATTGCATCCCCGACGACAAGATTCCAAAATATTTCATATATAGAGTGTCAGTGTCACTGGTGACCGTAGATAAAATTCAATTCCAAGGACTCAACATCTTTCCAAACGTCTTTGGCGCTTGTGTTCAAGATTTATCATTACATATACATGATGGATTCTGAACATGCGCAAGATAATGATGTTGAGGAATTTAACGTGTCGGAGTGGCGAATCAGCTTGCAAGGCTTGCCAACGTCGATGGTGATTTTACCCCACATGTCGTCCAGTTGTACTAATAAAGAATAATTTTTGGTTGGTTGCATCCGAACAAGGCCAGCTTGTAAACATTTATACTCCGCTATGGCATTATTAACAGAAGAACTGTTTTACTCCCGAAGTGCAAACGCGTGTTATCGTTGATACTATTTATGAACTCGACGCGGAAACGGGTGTGTCGGGAATTCTGACTTCGGCAACTGTAATACTCATGCTAATGGGTTTTGTTGTCAGGGCTGTATGGATAGCAACTGACGTGACTGACAGTACCGAAATAATAATTTCTTTACATTTACACAAACGAATATGTGTTTATTTAGAAATTCTCGCGGTACCCCAAAGTAGCCTGAATGCCAAGCTGTACGCTGTTCTCAGTGGCCATTGTAGATAACACGATTACAATGGCGGAGTTCCAGCCCGTGCTGGTTGAAATGGAAAACTTCCGACGACTACGCGCACAGATATGGAACCCCAAAACAGATAATTGATTTCTGTTCTATAAGAATCGAGTAAACCTTCCATTGCCAAAGTATTCAGATCTGTTGGTAGATGAAACTATTTGCCTGTGAGCTTTTAGTTCTAAAGTCACCATATTGATCTAGGGTGCATCTACAGACACAATGCTGGTGTCCCCCGCAGAAGCTTTGCTTGGGTTCACACGGGTTACAGTCATGTACATCTGCGACTGTAAAAAATCAATAGTGGGTGGTAGTCTTGGCAAACTACTCATATCAACCAGCACCGTAGCATACGTCACCTCATGAATAATAAATAGACTCTGAAACATCGAATTTCGTCTTTACATCCACGTGACGCTATTTATAGGAAATGTCAATCAGACTGCATAGCTCTCGCCGACTAAAGAAAGTGCAAATGGCGGATTAATATGTATGGTACTGATTGCATGTGAAACATTGGAATTATGAAATAAAATTAGCGATGTCCTGGCTAAATTATTATGCAGACTTTTATGACTGACAATATAAAATATGCACAAAATAACCACACAAGGTTACAATACGTACTGATTCTGTTGATATCTGGGGTCAAAATATCGTGAGATGGCATGCACAATGCAGGTAACAAATTCACTTGTGAAAACACCGAAAATATGTCCTACATGAGTACATTAGCAGCAGAGAGGCTGAACCCTACAAAGGTTTGGGAGTCTCCGTTCGCAAAAATTAAAGGCTCCTATAAAAGCTGAGAACAAAAGTCAACAACGTCAAACCGAAACCTCTAACCGAACATATTTCCATACGTCGGAAAAACAGACCGCAATAACGAAATCATCCGGGTTAGCTCATTTTTGTTACGTATTTTGACGTATTTTGACGTATTTTTTTTTTTTCTTCAAATTTTAGGCGTGTTCGTTTGCGTAGCCGCACACTCATTTTTTGTCGTTCAGCCTCTCTGCTGCTGTGTGGGTTTGACTTAATTAAATCATTATTATACCAATAATGGAAAGTCATACAGCTAGATCAGCTCGACAGCGACTAGGGTCAATTAAGAAATATATCCCTGTTCGTGATTCTGTCAAGCAAAAATGACAAGAGCGTCAACTAACACAGGAAGAATTTGCCGAAGAAACAGAACAGTTATTTAAACCGGTTACAGAGGCTACCAAAAGTCTTCTTCCCGCGTTAGAGCAAGCCGCTACAGCAACTGAAAAAATTGCAGAGAGAACTAAAAAAAACCAAAAAAGATTATAAGAGAACTTTTAGGTGAAATAGCTGCAGCTCAGCCAATGCGAGAAATACTTGAAGGTATTGACCAAAAGGATCATACACCAGAACCAGAACTAAAACCAAAACAAGTAAGGGCCAGAACTGAAGTGAATGATAAATTTACCGAAAGAGATATTTCCTTCATAAAAAATATTGAAACGGTAAGATTACTTGCGCTTGCCATGCACAGCTTTGATCAGACAGAAAAATTTCTAAAACCCGAGTACGCCTATGATAATGTAAGTCGTGAAACCTGGTATAAATGGATATTTCGCATGCACCACGGAGTTGATCAGGCCCGAAATAATGATCCAAGATATATTGAATTTGATGATGGAATAAAAAATTATCTCAAACAGTTACAACAACGACAACAACAACAACAACAACGACAACCACTCCAAACAACAGGTAAGGAAAAAGAATGGCGGGATTCAAATTCTGAACCCGGCGCCACTGGAAGTGGTATTGGTACAGGTACTAGGGGAATTGGTCTTATTACCTCATGCCCCAATAACACCCTTGCCGATGTTAAACGATTAGAAATTCTGATTGGCTGAAAACGAGCTGGTAATAATTCCCCAGAAATCATTAATGAAGCAGCTGATATTTGTCAGAGATTATTTACAGGCGGTATCATGGATATTAATGTTTATTGATCCTTCATTGATGAAATCGCCGATGATTACCACAGTGATTAAGAGTGTTGGGTGTGGTTTAATTAAATCATTATTACATCAATAATGGAATCTCACACAGCTAAACTAGCTCGACAGCGACTAGAGGCAATTAAAAAATATCTCCCCGTCCGTGATTCTGTCAAGCAACAACTACAAGCTCGTCAGGAGTCTCAAGTGGAATTTGCAGAAGGCGCAGAACAGTTATTCAAACCAGTTACGAAGGCTACCAAAGATCTTCTTCCCACGTTGGAGAAAACCGCCGAGGCTACAACTGCAACACAGCAGGTTATCGGAGCATTACCAGAACAAATCAAAGAAGCTATGGGGTCTGCTAATAAAACACGTGCTGAAATTCAAGACGTTAAAGATATCGTCGAGGATCTGTCCAAGCCAGAAATAAAAACTCGGTATTTTAATAGTCAGGATTTTTTAGAAGTTATAAATAATCCCGTTAAGATTGCTGCGGTGGGATATCATCTGCGGCGTCAGTTTCTAAAACCAGAGTTTTATAACACTCCAGAAGACGAGTGGGTTGCTAGGGTATTTCGTGAATACAAGGATATTTCACAAATCAGTAAAAAATATATAAAAGATTATAATGATTTTATTGAAAGGGTTTATGAAATGAGGAAAAATGTTGGAATACCAGTTCCATCACCAAAAAGGCAGAAATATCTACAAAGGAGACAACCATCACCTGATCCCGGTGCAACTGGAAATGGTATTGCTGCTCAAGGAAGTGGTCTTATTACTCCATGTCCCAATAATGTCCTTGCCGACGTGGACAGATTAGAAATCCTCATTGGAAAACGAGCTGGTAATAATTCCCCAGAAATCATTAATGAAGCAGCAGATATTTGTCAGAGATTATTTACAGGCGGTATCATTGATATTAATGTTTATCGAGCCCTCATCGATGAAATCGCCGATGATTACCGCAGTGATTGATCAGGGAAACAATTAGATCAGTGACAAGAAAATAAGATGATAATAATAATACTCAACGCGGACCGACCATGGACAGGATGATAAATTCACGATTACCTACATATAAAGCGTACTACGGGGATAGACTTGGTGATGTTGTTCGGGGTCTATTTAGAAGGATAGCTCCGAAAGCAACACCGATTGCAAAGCAACTGGGAATGAAAGCTATTGATGTTGTTCGTGATAAAGGTATTGGTGCTGTTGGTGATGTTGCCGGTAAAGCATTCTCGGCAATCAAGGATAGACTAGCACGATTAATATGACGAAAACCTCAACCAGTAAAACCTCAGCCAGTAAAATTACCCAGCACAGAAGTTATGCCTGCAAATGTTAGTAAAATAATAAATCAAGCTGCGAATAGAAAACTAGCAGAGTTGGCTGGTGTACCCCTATCAGAAAAGGAAAAAAATATAACCGCAAGTTTAATAGCAGGAAGTGGTATTCGTGTTAGACGATAATAAATATAAGAAAATGTTCAAACGTATATCTGATCCCGCATTCGACATGGATGCGCCAGTTCTCAAGGATGAATCTGTGAGCGATTATCAATATTATTCTTATGACGCACGACAGCCTAATCAGCGTGGAAGAATCGAATTACAAGTTCAGGATACAAGTAGATATTTCTTACCCGCGGAGGCATTTATCGAGGTCGAAGGTGAAATTATAAGAGAAAATAATGATAACTATGACGCTGATAATTGTGTTGGTTTTGTTAATAATGGTATTATGGCGTTGTTTGACAGCGCTACGTACACGATTGACGGAAAAAATATTGAATCAATTCAGAAAGACGTCGACGTTGCAACGACGATATTGGGTCTAGCAAGATACAGCGATGATTATTCAAGATCAGCTGGTCCATCAATGATGTTTGTAAAGGATAATTCTGATTCTCCGGAGTACCGACAATACGAAATAGGATGGCCACAAAACTTTGCCAGAAATGCCCCCGTGGATGTGCAGAATATGATTATTAACATCGATGAAGATTTTAATTTAGGATTCAGAACACGTCAGTCAATGCTGAAAGGTGAAAGTAGAAGATTTTCATGTGCAATTCCACTATCACATATTTTTGGATTCTGCAAAAATGTCAGAAAGGTCATTTTCGGAGCCAAGCATACAGTTGTACTTGTAGGAAAAGCTACAGATGATGATGCAATATGGCGACCTGCTGGTGATGCTGGCAAAGTATTAATAACAAAACTTTCATTGTGGATGCCAACAATGACTCCATCACTAACCGAAGAACAACGGCTACTTTCTTTTATGGATAGTGGCGGCAAATCGACATTATCATGGCTGACGATGACCACAGATAGTGTGTAAAGTACAATCAATGGTTTATTTACATGGCAGATAGCATCACAACAAGGTGTCTTTGCACCACGACTTATATTTGTTGCGTTAAAAAATGTTGAACGAATAAACTCACAAACACGCAGTTCAATGATATTTGACAAACTCGGTGTTTCTGAGGTTTCATTGAGAATAAATGGACATCAAGAACCATCCGAAGATATATTATTGAATTTTGATCAAAATCATGTAGCACGTGCATATCATCGTTTAATGTCATTTATAGGACGTGATCAAAATGTTGATACTGGTTTGCAAATATCACAGTTAGATTTTATAACGTTGTATCCGATTTATTATTTCTCGTTGGAACATTTGGATTTATTTAGACAATCCATCGTTGATATACACTTTCGAGCTAGTGTAGCAAGAGGAGCTATTACCAATTACAGAGCAATTGCTGTTATATTATCCGACAAAACAATGATACTTGAAGGTGTTGGTGGTCGCATGAGAGTCATTGATGCCCAGTCGAAAACATGTAATTAAATAGTTCATGATATTATAATGTCATATCATCACGTTAATGTTACTCTGACTCCTGGTCAGATTAAAAAGCTACAATCAGTATCAAAAAAGAATTCGGGAATGAAAATATTACTGAAACGAGGACAGATCTCAGGTGGTCCAAATAAACTATCACTGACAGAACGTCAACTCAGGCATTTCAATGACGCCAAACGATCAAAGACTGGCGTACGACTTGATCTGTCTGCGGGTGCCATTAGCGACATTGCCAATTGGTATATTTCCACTTCTCGCAGCTATACCAGCTATGATATCAGCGGTGGCACCCGCGGTTGCGAAAGCTGCTGCATTCGGCGCATTTGGAACTGCCGCTGGAATGGCATTAAAGAAAGCAACAGAAAAAGGAATAAAAACTCCCCCCCAAAAAAAGGGAAGGGTCTAAGACTGCCAGGAACTCCTCGTTCATGGTACGGAAAAGGTCTAAGACTTCCCGGGACACTTCGTTAAACGCAAAGCGTTCCCTTCCCATGTCCAATTTTGATTTACTTGATGCTGCTAAAAAACTAAATATCAAAAACTTCAGAGGTATTTTTATACGCGATCAATTACCAAAACAACCAAATCGTGTTGAGACCGGCATCATTAATCTCGATAGAAGTTCTGGTCCAGGTACTCATTGGGTTGCATATGCGATTGATCCACGTGGAATTGTTTATTTTGATTCGTATGGACTGGCACCACCAAAGGAGTTTTTTAATTATGTCAACAACGGTGACAAAGTCACTGTCAACACTCCCGTATGGTATTCAACATTACCAACACAAAAAATAACCGATCCACCAATAAGTGGCCGTGAATCACTCGCTGTACTCGATGCTATTTCAAAATCAGCGATTTCATCGCCAGCGACACCACCCCATAAAGTTGTAAGTGATTATACGAGTTCTGTTTTAAATAATCGCTAATCGTATAATGGTTGATATTTATGGAAGATCCTCTCGTGTCACTGGCAAGAAGCGCGGAGACATCGATTTATCGAAATTCGCTACAAAAGATGAACTCGCCGATATCATGAATCTTTCCGGGGTTGACCGAGACGAAGTTATCGTTTTTCAGGATAAATACGGCGTTCTAAAAACGAGTAACATTAAATGGATCGACATAATTCGTAGAGTTCTTGGTGCTACCACAGATAATATTCCAGCTTTTACTGACGGTGGTAGAATTAGAGACTCAAATATATCATTTATAGCTATCAGAGATGAAATTAGAACTGAAGTCAGAAATAGTGTTGCTGATCGTTTAAAATTCACCAGTGATACAATGACAGCTAAACTCAGCATGAACGGAAACAAAATAGTTGTTTTAAGAGAACCAACAGGTGATGAAGATGCCGCAACAAAGAAATATGTGGATGATAAAGATACGTCCATTGATGACATATTAAATACACTACGAGCCGAGTATGACGTTCACGTAAATATGTTTTTAAATACTCGTAGAAATTTTCAAAAACTTAATAAAATCGCAGATGATTTCTTTGGAAGTCCAATGGTTGTCGACACAAAACTCTCTGAAATTAATATAAAACTCAACGATATTGTCAGTGGAATTCCTAATATCGTTCAAAAAACTAATCTGATTAAAATTCCTCACGCAGCGGCTAATGTCGCCGTCAACAATATTGTATACACAATATCATTAGGATCATCAAGATGGTCACAGCAAAATAACACTATCAAACATACCGCGGAAATCACTGTTGTGTATAGGCTGTCTGTGTTCAGCGCTGCAAAATTCAGGATATTTACCACGTATCCATGGCGTCATTCGACTGATAATTTTTCTGGAACCGTGTCTATTGTATTAAATAAAGATGCCAAGAAATATTTATACTGGAACCATCTGATAAAAAAATAACCGTAGCGTCTTACTGGTGGTGTCTGGAATTTGTCGCTGAAACACCTCAGTTGATTACTTAATTTAATGACAACGTCAGTAAGTATAATGATTTCACCAACATCGATGGCTTTGCCATTGTCGATGACAAAGTCATTGACGTCAGATCTGAACATCGTAAACAAATTCACATACGAGCAAGCGTGTTTGTTGCAGACCCAACTAAAAAGCATCATTGACGAGTACACAATAAAAATAAAACAATACCGTAGACGTATCGTTGTTACTGATATAATTGTTTATTCTGCATCTGCGATCGTCGCTGGAGCAGCAACTATAATCAGATCATTGTCAGCCACATATATAATAGCACCAATAATGAGAATTTCCGTTGCAGTTATAACCGGTATTGCTGGTATTCTTAATATAATTGCAAAAAAGATATCTACATGTGCGGCTGACAAATTACATGAATATCAAATATTTTCATCGGCGGCAACACACGCACACGCCAAATTATCATTGCTGATATCATCAGGTCTCAATGATGGAGTAATATCAGATCAAGAATTCGCAGAAATGATTAAGGTTTACTATTGCAATGACCAAGTCATCAACAAAGTCAATTTACTTCCTGATTTAAAATCAAGTAAATAATAATAAAAACTACATAGCAAGAACTCCTCCAACAAATCGGCGCTAATACAACACCGTCAACAACTACGATGATATCAACGAGTTCAACTAATCCTGACTTCGATATTGTTTTTCCAACGGCGATTCCAGTGAAAGAAATCGCATTAGCACAATTGCGAGTATATCACAATTAGCCAAATATTAGATCAAAGTCATTCGGTGGGTTACCCGCAAATAACTCATTAGTGTTTTCTTATAAAAATAAATCTGATGGAACTCCAGATTGGCAAGTTGTTGGTATTCCTACGGGCAGTTATAAAATCGAATAGATCAATGATGAGTTCCAGCGCAGAATTAGATCTATCACAGGAAAAGAATCTTAAAATTGCTATTACTGTTCATGAACCAACATTATCAGCTGCGATAGAAATATCAACACCTGACTACGCCGTAGATATATATCAGTCATCGATCAGAACTGTATTAGGGTGGCCAGAAGTAGCACCTGTTTATGAGGGACCTCCAGAACCTAAACGAGTTGATTTTACCACAGATAAAAGAATATTTTTCAAATATCCAGAATATCGAAGAGGATATCCATGAAATTATACGACTAGAGATAAATTCTATTTTATTGCGTCTGATGGCACAAAACTTAAAAGATTATTAAGAACCATATATCACTATGATGATAATAAAAAACCATTTATCGACGAAATATTTATTAAATCATTTTTCGACGGAATTAAATCCGAACATGAACAAGCAAACAACAAACTACGAAATTTATTTTCCAGTTCCGCACAATATTACAACGATGATATAAAGCAAGAGATCATCGCAACGATACAACATCTAGACCAAGTTGCATCGGACCTCAAATATATCAATAAAATTTTCATTGAAACAGTAATCGTCGACGGTGATGAATTCGTGGATTCTGAATCAACCTATACAACGACACTTAAACAATTATTTTTTCAGACATTACGCGATAACAGAAAAACAATTACCAACATTTAAACTTCCAGGATTTAACGACGATGAACTGAAAAAATCAGTTAACGATATAATCTATAAATACTTTCGCAGCGTCATCATGGAGAAAAAGATCCATACCGCGGCGGTCGTCATGTATCACCGGGCATCGTTAACATCACATCAACGATCGCAGTTAATTTGGTGTGTGACGCCATCGATGGAAGTTATCTCGTAGATGTTGAAAAATTGACCCTGACACAACAAGGATATATTTTATTTTCATTTACCTCCGAAGTACCACCCGGGATTTTAATTGTGTCAGTACCCGTTAATCCGGTTTATCTGCGATGTCATAATCCACTGTTGTCACGGATACATTTTAGACTTACTGACCAAGCCGGACACTTACTTGACCTACGACAGGAAGTTTTGGCAATAAGTTTGTATGTGAAATCGTCAGTTCGTAGAACTCCAAGATCGTCAACGAATTAAAATTACACTAATAAATATAATCAATGATGAAATCATCGGGAATAATTGCAGAGATTAAAAAAATTAACCCTCGCACAACAATTGATGGTGTGTTATTATTGTCTAAACAAAATTCGTAAAAAGATTATCGATGACGTCATCGATGTGGTAAAAAATTCTGAATTAATGGAACATAAACAAAAAAATAAATCTGAATCTGAATTTGAATCAGAATCAGAATCTGAATCAGAATAAATATTATAATCTGAATAAATATCATAATCATGAATCAGAATAAATATTATAATCAGAATCTGAATCTGAATCAGAATAAATATTATAATCATGAATCAGAATAAATATTATAATCATGAATCAGAATAAATATTATAATCATGAATCAGAATAAATATTATAATCTGAATCTGAATCAGAATAAATCTTATTATCAAAATCTGAATCTGAATCAAATAAAAAACAAAAATGAAAAAAAATATAATATGTCAGAATATAATCTTAATCTGAATATATAATCAGAATCTGAATCTGAAGAATAAATATTATTATCATGAATCAGAATAAATATTATTATCAGAATCTGAATCTGAATCAGAATAAATATTATAATCTGTTTCTGCATGTTATAATCAGAATAAATATTATTACTCAGAATCTGAATCAGAATAAAAAATAAAAATAAAAAATATTTCAGAATATAATCTGAATCTGAATAAATATTATAATCAGATTAAAAAATAAAAATAAAAAATAAATATAATATGTCAGAATATAAATTTAATATGTCAGAATATAATCTGAATCTGAATAAATATTATTATCAGAATCTGAATCAGAATCAGAATAAATATTATAATCTGTTTCTGCATGTTATAATCAAATACTCTCAGAATAAATCTGATTCTGCGTAAATATATTATAATCAGAATAAAAATGAATAAATAAAAAAATAGCAAAAAAGGTTGAATGGCGTGGGATATATATCTTTTTGAGTAACTTTTATATTGGTTTCTCATTGTAATTTTCTTTCTCATTGCAATTATTGGATCGCTAAGCGCGATAGGGGTAATAAAAACACATCCTAAGCGAACCCCTGGTGTTTTGATGTTCGGGGGTGCCAGGCGAGTTACACCAATACTTAGTTGTTTTGTTTTTTACAATCTTACAATCACCCGTACATAAGTATATCTCATCATCAACTGCCCGTAGGTGCCCCCCCCCCCTCAAATTATAATAGCATATGTCGCCGAATGCAAGATAATATATCTTTAGCATTTTTTGAGACTCGAACATGTGGAGAGTTTCCACTACTGGATCCATACGCGGACGTCTTAACCCCACGGCTACCGGAGTTCTTACCGTACACAGGTAAAATTAGGTATATAACTATTCGCTACCACAGTCACTAGTGACAGCGCTTTCAGTGACCTCGTCAGTAGCGACCTTGTCACTGCACATAAATTTCTTCAGTTGTCGCACACGTGAATTTATAATCTTATTTGTTTCGCATTCGTGTGATAACTGTAATCTAATTTTTCGATCGAATTTGCAAGTAAAACAAATTTTGGAATGTCTTCATCATCGACATAAAGTAGAGACTGTCTTAAGGCCTGTTGAAGTGACTTGATGAATCGGTACTCAGCTGCTAGTATATATCTTCCATCATATTTCAGTTCCTGTAGCGCTTCAAAATCATTTATGATTTTATCAGGGTCCAACTGTTCTGATAATTCTATATCCTTGTCATTTAATTTTTTAATCTCAGAAATAATTGCATGAATATTTTCCTAATTCATTACATAATAAATATTTATTTAAAATAAAAATAATTTCTAAATCAGAACCAGAATAATAATATTTATTATATATACATTTCTGCCTGATGTCATTTGAGAGTTAAAATACATGTAGGTTTGTATATACCTGTTTGACCTGGATTTGTACACACGTAAGCGGCGCTTGATTTATGCTGGGGTCACTTGTACTAGCAGACGACAACCTACATGTGCGTTCAGTTATACTGAATAAAATCACAATTATTGTAAACTCTAGCGTGGGTTTATACTGTATAAAATATCTGCATATCATAATCGCACATATATTTTCTGCACAAGATGTCATTCGCGAGATTATAAAATATATGTAGACCTGTATACAAATATGTTACCTGTTCACAGGTAAGAACTAAAAATGACCTACCTGTATTTTGTCCTGTTGTGAGAAACAGTAAAAAAAAAATAATCGAGGTACAGTCATATAATATTACGCACTAGCAAGCGGGGCAACTGCTTAATTACTCTAGCGGAGAAGTCGTTGCTTGACGGAGTTATCTCGCTTCATGTGTGTGATATTTAAATATAATTCGCTGATCGTATTTCTTTGAAAAGGCCGATTTAGTTATATTATTTGCGACATATTATACTGAATTCGGGTGAATATCAAAATATTTTCCAGCTGAACTCATTGATTGAAATATTATTTCTTCGCCAGTCTCCATATTCAGAGACTTAACAACCCTCTTTCCAACTATTTTGTGTATACCAGTACCCCCTCGTACAGAATTCTGTCTCTGTGTAATAGCTTGCAAATTCAATAAAGAATTATTTTTTGGATTCCCATCAATATGATCGATCACAAATCCATCTTTGATTAAACCGTAAAAACATTCGAATACGAATCTACGTGAGAAATGATTTTTTCCCCAGCTCTAAACATGAGATACCCAGTATTAATGACAAAGCCAATTGTTTTTTTCAGTCGACAGTTCCTGATTATACCATCACGAGGTGCTTCATAATTTTTAATAGTGGAATGTGTTACAAATTCATTTTGCTTCAGTTATATAATAATATTATTTGTCTAAATTGTTATTTTGAAAACCTGGCGAGATAGTCTTCGGCGGTCTTTATCGGGGAGTCGTCAGAGTTGCATTTTTTATCATAACATAGTTTCAGCTCTCTGTATTTTTTACCACCACACTGCACGCACAACTGCGTTTATCCTCTGACCCCAACACCAAATTTCAAGGATGGTTTTGGTCCTACGCTTCCACGCCGAAAACTTTGCATGTGATAGCCACAGAATTCATTTACGCATGCGCGGTTACACGGAGCTGTAAATCTTATCATTAACCAATTGTATTGATTCTTTGCTTGTATCATTCTATACATATTTAAAGTTTAATTAAACATATATTTGCCTTAATTATAATATGGAGGAATTCACGAGATTAAACCTTCTACAGCTAGATTTGATCTTGACAAACTCAATGACTTCGTCATCGGGAAACCAAAATTTAGTTTCTCGATGCAAGATTTGGCGCTGATGAACAAGGATATAGCTGATCGTATCAACGAAGCGAAGAAAAAATTTCGCAAAGATGATGCAGTTCATACGTGGTCAACATTCAGAATCGTGAACGACATCCTAGGCGTTGTCGATGGTGGAATGAATGGCGAGCGAGGAAGGAAAATAAAAAACTACCCCGATGATCAGCGATATATTATTCTGATAAAATTTATTATACAGACAGACGACAACGTTTGGATTATCCGTGACAAACGTGACCCTGTCCTCGTGACCGTTGGAAGTAGCATCGTCACGTTGAATAAAAATTCCAAACCAGGAACACTGACTGGTATTGACAAACCATATTACGAACGAGTGTATCCTGTGACTGCAGTTGTTTATGCGTAATATCCGTTAAATGATAAACCTGACGTCGATGATCTCGCACCGATGAAACTGTCAATGACAACTTTGTGTAGCTGAGCGAGTTACAGAACATTTCTCAGCAGCGGTACGTGGAAACGGTTTAACGGATCATCGAAGTGATAAAATAAATACGTGCGCGGAGCGAGGTAAAGATACCGAAGCGTCTTTCAGCGACGTTGCTGAGTTAGAAAAAATATTAAGATTTCGATTACGGTAAAGAAGCTCACAGGTGAGATTTTATGCAAACCGAAATACCCAAAAAAATGGAACTCCGATAACAATCATTGATCATAACGCGCATGCATGGACGCCCGCGATGATGATATTTCCACGAACCAGTACAGTTAAATTTTACGACGGCGTTATATTTGATTTTATCAACGATATCAGTAAGAGTGACCCTGTATCTGTTTGGTTGTTTCAAAGTTCCGATGATGGAAATTACGATCAGTGTGTGCTACCTAGAGGAGAAATCAATCGTGCAGAATCACTCCACGAAGAAATGAAAAATCTTGCTCTGAAATACACGAACGGTGATGAAATCACTGTCGAACAATTACCGAATAACTGTTTTACCGTTCCATCAGTTGCTGCTCACTTTGCTCAGGAGAAAAATTCATGGAGATTTACAAGATCGGAATTTCTCGAGGACGTCCAACGTAGTTGCGTCGAATACGGACACGGCGGATTATGGAATACTCGGTACGATCACAGCGATGTTATATCAGTTGACATGGTAGCGTGTTATCCTGGAAGTTTTCTCAGATACGGAGGGTGTTCTGAATACTTTAAAAGATTTGGTCATCCACAAAACGAGATGACAAGAGTTGCGATAAATGGACCTTTGCCAGATTTTGATCTGACTGGATTCGCCTGTGTGGATTCATTTGAATTTGCACGAAATCGCCATCCGATTGTTTATGCGTGGTTTGGAAGACATTTCTCAGAAAAACACTGAGCTCCTATTGTGTTGTTACGATAAATGCTTGATGTAAAAATTTTGATATCGTTGAAAGTAAGTGGCGCGATAATATCGTATCGTCCGCAGAAACAAGTTTGGTTGCCAGAACCAGATAAATTCGATGTAGAAAGTGATATCAGAAACATTTTCCCAATCTTGACAAGGATGAAGTTGTTAAATTTATTAATGTTGTATCCGGATACAACAAACAAAATAATGAGAAAATTGCAAAGGATCTCGGCAGAAAAATAATCGATAAGTTTACTCAGGGTGGTGCGTATGATCATAAACGAACATGTACCAGGTTGATCATGGACGATGCAGAACTCGATTTCATAATTGCTGATACAACGGAGAAAGGTACGTTTGTGAACCGAAATGATGCTTGGTTGTCAAACGGAACTAAATTAGGTACAATTGTGAGTTACACCGATGGCGAGTCGCCGCAATTTACTCATTTAAGATCTTCGATGCTCGCGTACGTTTCAATAAATTTGCTATCGATGATAAACAGATTTGTTGATACCCCGGTTAGAGTTGAGACAGATTCATTTTATATAAATAAAAAATATTTGGATTTGCTAGATAAATTACTTAGCACTGGTGAATAGGGATCATGGAGAATAAAACACGAAAACATATTTAGTCATTCTGAACCCGCAGACGTTGAAATTGCGGAAAAGTATTACAAGAATAACAATCAAATACAAGCATCGACAGCGTCATCTGTGTATGATCCTGTAGCAGGGCATAAAACCGTTTATCTTAATGTGTGTGATGGTTCTGGTAAAACAACACGCGCGATTGAATTATTTAGAAGTTCAGATATGATTGTGCTGACGCCCACACACAGACTCGCCAGAGAAATGAACGAACGAGGAATAAAATCACAAACGTATCAAACTTTTTTCCGATGGTGCGGAGACACATGGACTCCATCGCGGATGGATGAGAAATATATTCCCAAGATTATTATCTGGGATGAAATTTGTACAGTGTCACTGGAAGTATTAAAAATGTTTCTTACGTGGCTGTTGTCGAAGAATACAGCTGTAATAATGTGTGGCGATCATGGCCAACCACCACCCTTCCACACGAATGGTTAAAAATGTTTGTAGATTATTACGAAGAAATAAATGATGATCATAGAGCTATTGATGAACCGCTGAAAGAATTTAAAAAGTTAATCAGACTGCAGCCAGATAGAGTACAGTGCGAAATAATGCGTGGAGTAATTTCAGAAACTACGATGAGTGATTTCTGGAATTTATGGAGACCAGTTGATTTGATAGTTGCAAGTAGAAAGATAGAGATACACTGTAAGAGAAATTATTTCTGTTACATAAGGAAAGATTTTCAAATCTACCTGTACCACTGTGTTATCGCCCAGCAGATACACGAAAACAAAATATCGAAGTTGAATTCCAGGAACTAATGAGAAACAAAAACTTGTACTTAATGATATTGTCGCAGTTCCTGTCAGTGCTGTTACGAGCGCGTTAACGATGGATAAATCTCCATGGACGTTAGGATACGCTATAACGATTCATTCATCACAAGGATTAACTGTTTCTGATACAAATATTTAGATTATTGACGATCGGATCGAATGGACAAATTTAGTTTATCTTGCGGTATCTCGAGTCAGAAGAATATCTCAACTGGGCCGGGTTATAATAGACAATGATAATATAATCGCTGACATCGTCAACAATGAAGTTGTCGAGAAAAAATTATCTGGGTATCGACAATCTGACAAAAAAAATAACCGCAATTTCGATCTCGACGTTGAATTCATTATGACACTGAAACAACGACACAATAGTCACTGTACAAGTTGTAACTGTAATATGTTGTGGCAGTATTCGAATAATAATCCAAGACGGTTTACCGTGGATAGAATTAATAATAGTTTTGGTCACACACGCGAAAATGTAATGCTGACCTGTCTTGAATGTAATCGACGTAGGGGTGCCACTTTACAGAAGTGAACGCGGTGGTAATTGTGTGTCTTCAGAAATTACTTGTAATTGTTCGCGTACAAATCCACGTTGAGGAGCAGTTGAATCTAGTCTGTAGATTGCAGGTCTACCTGTGGATCTAACCACGCTGGAAATTTTATGTGTGGTCATGCTCCAGATAAGATCAGTTGCTCTTTTTGTACCCCCTTCGAGTTCACCGGGTTCATATAAATATCTGACAGTCACATTACCTAACACTGGCTGTTTTGAAAAGTCACGTCGTTGTACAGGTATATACTTTTTTGTGATCGCGACGGTGGGTTTCACAGAAGTTGCACGAGTAATTTCATTATTTAACGCAGCTATCACACTTGGTAATCTTGCAACACATTCGCGAAATCTCGTATCTGACTGAATTATTTCCTTCGCATACTGGTATCCAAATAATCTCTCAGCAAGTGTTCGATTAAATCGTTCAACAATTGCCTGATCGCGATGGACTGCGGTATGTCCTCGTCTGATTTTGACATTATGTTGCTTCATCAACGACGATACTGCACCAAGAAATCCTTTGCCAGGATCAACCTGTAATAGTTGTGGCCATTGCAAGGTCCTCGTTGATAAATTCGTTCAAACGCAGATGCAACCTCAGTTACTGTTTTTGTTGATAGTGGTTCTGCTTCTTTATATCTACTTGCAACGTCAACGACAGTTAACCAGTATTTGTACGTGCGTGATTGACGTCTACGTGTTTTAATGGTATCATGTGGTAAAAACAAAATCTCTGCTTGATGAACTTCATTGGGAACACTGACATCAGAATGTGCGTACTGAATTGTTTTAGGCGGATGTAGATAGATTTGCCATATTGCCTGTCGTGCTAACCACGCTGCATCAACAGCACGTGAGACTTTTGCTGCTTCAGCAAGTTTACTAATCGGTGCTCTACCCCTCCAATATCCTCTTGGGCTATAATAAATCGATTCCATTATAATAGTTATATGTGATTAATTACCGGCCCCTAGCACTAGTTTGCCTTTCATCGCAGATTTTACTAGGAAGCTAGTAAGTTTATCTCTGAGATTTATTTTTTTATAGAATTTAACGAGTGAATCAACTTCACATCTGCAATATGTCGTTATTGTAAATCTTTATTTTTATACGCAACATCATGAACGTGACACGCTTGATCAATTGCGTTTATTGGATACTCTCCAGGTCTTGGTTGATCTCGTTCGTCAAGTCGGATATCAAGTCGGGTTCCAGGACCACAATAATTATATCATTGAGATGTTTTTCTCCTGGGTATTTGGCCCATGGAGTTCCTGGTAATTTTCCCAGTGAAGCAGCGATATCACCACCTGTCTTCGTACGAGACGAAATAAATTTGTATTTGCTTGTGCTACATTTCACACACTTGCCTGTAAGTGCAAGTTTTTTTTATGTTTTGTTGTTATTGTTGTTAATCCACTGGTAGGGGTGGATGCTCTGCATCGAACACAATATAAATTCGTATTACTTATTATATTTGTACAACATAGATGTCATTGATTTCTCAGCGACACGAAATCAAGAGCCAATCAAGCATCATGCAGCGTTACCAAATTCTATCAGAGCAATTATCATAGGTCCATCTGGGTCTGGTAAGACGCAATTATTGCTTAATCTGATAATGAGATGGCTAAAGTGGGATAAGTTGTGTTTAGTGGCACCATCCGTAGGTGATCAGCGATGCTACGATGTGCTTAAAGATTTTAATGAAGAAGCGAAGTCGTTGGATGAAGATGAAGATGATAATGATATTGTTGATTTTATCACCGATATTGATGAGGCTCTATCTGTGGATGATCTCGATGGACGTATTAATAATCTCGTAGTATATGATGATGTGATGCTGGACAAACAATCAAATCCAGCTCGGATATTTTCGCGAGGCAGACACAAAAACACTGATATTATATATGTTACTCAGCGATATACACAAATACCTAAAGTGATCAAAGATAACTGCAATCTTCTGGTTGTGTTTAGTGGAGTCGATAAACATACTCTGCGAAACATTCATCAGAATTGGTGTTCAGGGGATATGGATATGATTAAATTCAAAAATTTCTTCTCAAAAGCGAAAGCCACCCCACACGGATTTATCACGATAAATTTACACGATCCTCGTTCGCGATATCGTATAGGTCTCGATAAAATTTTTGACTGAAAAACATAGCAGCAGAGAGGCTGAACGACAAAAATTGAGTTTGCGGCTACGCAAACGAACACTCCTAATATTTGAAAAAAAAAATACGTCAATGGGGAGTAACAAAAATGAGCTAACCCGGATGATTTCGTTACTGCGGTCTGTTTCTCCGACGTATGGAAATAAGGACCTTTGGGTAGTTTATTCAAACTAGTCAATTTGGGGGTTTGTATGAAGTAAAGATTTCAGGTCAAGTTGCAAGTGTGCGTTTATTGGAAAATGGCATGTTATACCCCCCCCTTCTCTCTCTCTCTTCTTTCGTAGAAAGATTCGTTAAAAACGAGCGTGTCGGATTTTCGTCTGTGTCATGCGACGATGTCTCTGGACCTATGAATGATGAAAAAATATAGTCACACGAAGCAACGGCAAGGGGAAATTTAGAAATGGAGGAGAGAAACAATTGTATGATTGGTATCAATGTTAATTAAATCATAATAATGAGTTAGACGAACTGTCAATACATCTAATTGTTTGAATTACCTCTTGCAGGTTCCTCATTTCGCTTAGTTTCTATTTCCAACTCATTTAAATATGCTAACCTGTATGTGAAAGCCAGTGCTTTCAGTGTTCAAGTAGTTAACCATGTTGTGTTTGTAGAGCTCTGCTTTCTTCAATTAAACCATCTTGTTTAAATTCTAAGTGTGTCTTATATTTATTTAACCAATATGAACGAAAAAAGAAGCTCATAAACTAAAAGAAGCTACTTGTCAACTTGCAGGGTTAAGAACTACATTTTTAGCGGACACACTGGACAGGGCTGTGCAGAGTTCATTCATTCCGTCAACACACAGTTGCTTTTAGTCAATCTTAACTGCGTTGGAAATGCAAGTATGTGTATTTGTATGTGATATAAATAAAATATATAGTATGTACGCTGTATCTATGTTATACCACTTGTTGTATAAATTTTTCATTAAATGGAAAGTCAGCAAGCCTCGTTTCCTTTAAATGAAAATGTATAAATCTGATGCATCATCGTATCAATGATGCAGCGTACATTATATATATATATATATATATATATATATATATATATATATATATATATATATATATATATACATTGTTACGTGTATAGTCTCGTACAAAAATAATAAAGAAAAGAGTGAAGCCAACAAGCTTTGTAAATTTAATAAAAATAATTTATTTCCCTAGAAAACAAGGTAAAAATATGAAAAAGGACTTACGGTTTGTGAATATAATCCAAAAATTAATCCTGGAATTTAAAAACATAAATCCTATCACTAAAAAGTTCTAAATGAATCAAAGTTCGAATCCCGATGAAGTTCCACTATGGAAGGCGATGACGTCTTCTATGTCCTGTTTGTGTTGTCGTGTCAACAGTTCCTTGTTGAATCACTAAAATTGATTTTCCTGCTTTAGAATTCCGAATAATTGCCACTAAATGTCTTTGTCCAAGAATTTTTACGATCGTTGGTATTTTCCAGGGAATATAAATTATTAAATCCGAAAAATAGAAGAATTTTAAATCAACTGGCAACAGCAAGACAAATACCTTGAGCCCGAAGGTATAAATTTACGACTGACTAAATCACTACAAAAATATCTGTTTTAACCCTTAACTAAAACGCAGTTTAGACCCTGTGATGGGTCACGTGATCACTTAGTCCGAACAACGCAGTAAAATAATATGTCAATTAGTACGTAGGCTATTTACAGGTACGATTGTATTGAACGAATCTTACTATAAGATTCAATAATAAAAAGTTGTTTACAAAATAGAGTTGACACGCAAGCCAAGAACGACCTTGATTACGACCAATGGATTGCACTCTGTGTTTACCAATTTCGAATCAAGGTCAGGAACTAGGTCAGCTAAAAATATAATGTAGCAACAAACTGCGTGTTTATCAGGTCAACAGAAAACTGAATTTTCCGGGAAAAAAAGTCAAATCCAGTGAATCAGGTTATTATTACAATAACGTAATGAAATAAAAATAAAATAAAAAAGAAATTTAAAACTAACACACAAGCAATTAAATTACATATTCGTAACTATATATATATATATATATATATATATATATATATATATATATATATATATATATATATATATATATATATATATACATACATGTGTGTGTGTGTGTGTGTGTGTGTGTGTAAAACAACAATAATCTTTCCAAATGAACCAGAGTTTGAGACATCGATTTTGTAAGGAATATTGAATGAGGAAACAAGCATTACACATGACAATGCATCAGAGAAACTTGCCAAGCGCTTTCGAGATCGACAGGTCATTTCTTTTGAAGGCGGACGCCTCAAACAAACAACAATTACACATACAAAATAGTATTAAAAAATATCTCTTTATATAGCGTTGCGTCATTTAATATAATCCTAATTTATCCTAAGAGCAATATATGACACCAATACCAAACAAAATTTTGTCCCAGTCGACATTTGCTGTACAGCTATAATTGGCGGTGTAAGTATTGCCAATACAGCCGTGTGAAAAGACTGTTTTTGGGGTTGTTGTTGGCGGGGCGGTACCGGTAACATTTAAAATCTACTTGCACCACTTCTTACAATCCAAACAGTAAAGAAAACGTGCATGTATGTATTAGCGTTCAATGGTACATCAGCACAAGCAAGGTCATATGATGTCAATCTAAAGCAAAGTTACACAAATGTAAAAAAATAAATACCAGAACGTTGCAAAAACCATAGAAGATAAACCTTTCTAACTAAAGGTAAATGTGAAGAGGGAAATGGGTTTCTAACGTGCTTCCAAAATTAAGAATAAGATGTTATGTATGTATGTATGTATGTATGTATGTATGTATGTATGTATGTATGTGATGTGATGTGATTATGATTTTTAACGTAGCTTTAACAATTTTTCAGTCATATCGCTACGATGTCTGCAGTGTGGCAGTTTATAGTGATGTCTAGCACTGGGGCATCATGCCGCAGACATGTAGCATGATGTCCCACCCAGTCACATTATCCTGACACCAGGCCGACCAGTCCTAACACTAACTTCTTAATGCTGAGCGCCAAGCGAGGCAGTATGTATGTATGTATGTATGTATGTATGTATGCATGCATGCATGCATGCATGCATGTATGTATGTATGTATGTATGTATGTATGTATGTATGTATGTATGTATGTATGTTGATCTCTTAAAGTCTTTTTGAGATAATTCTGTTTCAATTGCACATATTCATGCTCCTTAATCCATGCATAGTTGAAGACACATTAAATGGGGTCACATTTTTCTTATTTGTTTTCTTATTACCATATTAGGTACAGAGCTGTCAACGGTCTTCATTTTTCAGGAGTGACATGGCGGTCTCAGTTCCCTAGTCGTGACGTGTAATTAATATGTGTGACTTGTACCGGGTATCTTGATTAATTTAACCAAAACTATTTCGGCGTGTATCAAAACATTTACATGCGTCTACTTTCTTTGGCTAATCATTTAATTGGGAGGTGGAGTAGAAACAACTATCTTTGTATTGTTCGGTGTACCTGACCTCCTCCAAGGATTAAAGTAATTGCGTTTTAAAGTGGTGAATTGACAGTTAATACCACTGGTTTCCTCCGAATAAGACTTAACCAGACAATAGAACCAGGTCTAAAGTGCAAAGCCTATAGGAAAACACCCATTTAAAGGATATATATATATATATATATATATATATATATATATATATATATATATATATATATATATATATATGAAGCGCCTGCTTTGAACTGGGACGAGAATTACACAGGGATTTACTTCTCCTAGTTCATGCCACCATGGCTTTCAGGCATTTGATTCAATATCTTATAATTGCTTGCTACGAGTGAATAACTCATACGCTATGTCGAGTGGGTGAAAAATTGCTGAGTTTTTCAGCCACGATATAATATATATATGTTATTCACTGGTAGAAAACAAACTGTCCTTTTATTTTATCATTAAACATTTTGTCTTGCTATTAGTACTAATATGAGTACGCATACGTGGTACTTAAAAGCAGATTTATATGATATATGTATCACTGGAGCAGCCGGGTGCGATTAACACATGGCGGTCGTCAAAATGTTTGAAAATCTTACATAAATGTACTGAGTGAAATAAAAATGTCTTCTTATTTAATGCCAGAATTGCTTAAGTTCATTGTAGAAATACATGTAAAATAGCGTTTACCTTCTCCTCCGATATTTTCTGTTCGATCGTCCGCCATATTAATTCATCCAATACTACTTCCGTTTTCAGCCTCGTTTTATGTTTTTAAAAAATGTAACATGTAAGAACATTGCATCCTGATCCGGAAACGTAAACATATCATAGTAAATATGTCATGTATTTAATAACATATCGTAAATATCTAAATATGTTGCGGCAAACCTTATTTGGAAAACAACTTACTGCAAGAATTTCGTGTTGTCTGTCATGGCGTAAACATACCAATATACTTGGCCTTATAAAGGCATACTAACTTTTATCATTAGCCATACTTCCCGAAAAACAGAACTCTACTTAGATAGTAGATTTTATCTCCAGTCATCTTTTTGTCTCTGACAAAAGCTGCATATGCTCCATTGCAAGGTATAGGATAACCTCGTAGCCGCGACGTTGTCGAGGCTACGACATCGTAGCTTAGCTATCAATATGTATGACAAGCAGAAGTAATAGATTTCTTACTAGATCCCGCGCGATGTCAGCGATTTACAGTTCATGTTCTGTTGTTGGTTGGTTTGCTTGTGGATTTTACCAGCAATTTAAGTTTATTTACTGCCATCTTCTGTTGTGTTTTGTAAATATTTAGAATATAATAGTAACATGATTCTCCTTTCCAATTTAAAGTAAAGTTGCACATGAAGAAAAGAAAAAAGAATTTTGCTGCTATACTTGAACACATTTCGTCTGCAAGCGTACATTAAAACTTGTAATTTCTTGGTTATAATATTATTTCACTCCAGTGAATTATTAAAATTATTTCCCTTAGAAAATATCCAGCATAATCAAACAAGTATATTTACTTTTGTAAACGATATGCAATGTACTGATGTTTTTTCTCTTGTCTGTAATGAACAAAGTTTGCTCATCAATCAGCTTTATTTACTTTATTGTAAACTACATGTGCATCTGTAACAGAGGAATAAAACCTATACTGATACATTCTGAAGACTACTTTTGTATCTGTAATAGAGGAATGAAACCTGTACTGATACATTCTGAAGACAATATAAATGAATGGATATTACTTTTATTTGAACAATTTCAATTTATCATTTCTTTCCATATTAAACAGAAGTAGCATCCTAAACTTTGGGATAACTGCGATACTTCATGTTGTATGTTTATTTTAAAGACACATAACATGGGATTTAATTCTCTACTGATACAATTTAAATTGACTGTTTAAAATTTATTTCAGAATAAGAATCAGAAACAAGTATATATCACACCATCAGAACACCAGATAACGCCCTGGGAAATGCAGAAAATTCAAGACACGTTAAAAAAATTTTCTCAGGTGTTTCGAGGAGCTCTTGTGTTTCGATGACCAGATTTCCTATCATCAAGAGCATTTCGATGCCACTACCATTCTTACATAATTTCTTCAATACGCTTATTTTTGCGAGAAATGTGACCAAGGATTGAACAGTCGGAGATAGATGTCGTGGGTCTTTAGCTCCAAACATTGCATTTCTGAAAGAAAAGAACGAATTCATTGCTTTACTTCCAAGTGAACCTTAGTAAGTTCACAACATCGCATGAAGCAAGTTCAACAGTTGAAAGTGTTTTCGAATTATTGAGATTGCGCTTCACTTATGGAAATCTTATGCGAACGAATAATCCAAAAGGTTCATTTTTTTCCAGGAAAGAAAAGATTCCGTTTTTGAGACCAAATATATATACATAGGAGAGTGGCATTCACACACCTAATATTTCCGTAGATCATCGTGATTGTGACACGTGTATACAAGAACCTATACTTTGCATTGTTCCAATTGTAGTAAGAATCTAAAAAGACGAGAAAAAATCTTTCGGAGCTCTCGTACTCTTGCTGAGTTTTTCCAAATGTGTTTGAGACCATATTAACAACACTTGGAACGAAGAGGACACCCAGTGTTACGGAACTTTTCGTCAAAATTGCTATAGTCATGTCTCACAATGTATTAGGATACGACGGACAATTGCTTTTGAAATATTAATCATGACAAGGCATCTAATGTCCAACAGTCATCATGAAAGGAGCCAAACTCATCTACGTGAAAGTAAGACAACCACAGTTTAAAGATTATGTTTTATTTAGCCATGAATTTGGCCAGAATGCCTAACACTTTTGAAATGTTAGAAATGACGAAAGGCTATTTTTCACAAGTTGTGCCCCTGTATTTGCGTTCTCTACTACGACCCCGATGGTATCCACGGAGAACAACGATAAGCATTGAACGCCTGATACCAAACTCACTCATCATACCCTTTTGACTTTGAACAAGAAATGTTGAAATATTGCAGAACTAACGCGGACATCTTAGGACCATGCTGTGGAACATTTCGACAATTATTTCTAGATAAAAGAGGTATTGCTCCCTTGAAAAAAAGCTTCTATCATCGCTAAAGTGTGTGGATTACACCATAATTTCCCCTGAATCTTATATCTCCATCAGCTGCTTATACTCCGAAAACTTTTGCGCTGAATCCATTGCTTGTGTGAAAGTGAAGACAAAACTAGGTACAACATGCTAAAAACGGCGGAGATGAGAAAATGTTAAGCCTTTTTGTAAATGGCTGTAATTTTGAAAACCGACAGACGGTGTACGAATTCCACAGATGTTTATTTCAGGGAATCTCTATTTGTTTTCCTCAACGAGACTCCAAAAGTCCTTTCTCAGAGTTAACCATGGAAGAGTTGTGCAAGCAAACATACCAACGACATCTGGAAAAATTAGAATTGTGAGGGATGTCAAGTGATACAAATGTAGAAATACGATTACAACTGACATTTCAAAACCGATAAAGAATTTAGATGTGTTGCTGAAAATTACATGGTAGATATGATACTACTGAATCCACGCGACAGTGTTTTGGGAGGACGAACAAGTGCGACACGCTTGTTAAATGGACGACTCTGACGGAAAGCATTATCAAATACATCGATATGTGTTCCAAGTACCTTTGTGTGTGCAAATATGCTCGATTTCCCACTGTCCACCCTAAAATGTTTACAGAACACTTCGACGTAGAACATATTTACGCACACCAAATATATATGAAATACAAAGTCTTACCCCCTACGAATTTTTACCGTCCTGTATACTCCATCATTGCCAAAAAAGAGTAATGTTTCCTTTATGCCGAATGTATGCTGAAAGGAACGTGGGTGAGTGCTGGATTGTTTCATGTTCTTGATCGTGGATACCACTTGTTAAAAGTATACGATATTGGCAATTTCCTACCACAGAACGAAGCGTGAAGGACGAAGATTCCAACGAAGGATTTTTTCTTATAGCCTAGGTCAACGAATTCCTAAAATTTAAGCAAGAAAGATTGACTATCGTTCTGGTGTCAGACTTCAGAGGATAAAGATAAATTCAAAGAAATGTCCCTAGAAAGGCATCACTTAGGAACACGTGCAAAAGAACGAAGGAAGACGACCGTTTGCTAAAGTCATGTTAAAATGCTTGTTGAAATAATTGTCACAACATCCGATATTACCCAATAAAGAATATCTGGCAGGTCCAAGTAGCTACTTTCAATTTGTGGACGACAAAGGAAAACTTATGAAGCACATAGAAATTTTTGGTGATGACACGATCTTGGCGAATTACAAAGAAGTGACAGTTTGAACCAACCCCACCCCCACCTGCGAAGAGTTTGGAAATATCAGTAAAATGTATGTGATAGCGTATAAAATTGTATGATACCTTGGAAATCTTAAGTGATCAAGTTTGACAGTTGTATTTCCATCGATCAGCCTGGTAGCAATTATTCAGACATTGAAAACGACCGTTTGCGAGCATAGAGGTACACACATTCAGAATACACTATTGTAAGTTTTGATAGCGGTGGCCCCCAAATTACTGATATTAATACAGAGACCAAGATGGAAAGTGCATACAAAGTTCAAAGTCAAAGGACTGACTGACTATCATATTAAAATAAGCTTAACTGTCAGGGCAAGTCAAGACTTTTGCTTAAAAACATTGGACCTACAAAAACTTGTACGTTTACAAAATCACCATATCGTAAGCCGTCCTTTATAAAATGTCTGTTAAATTCTCTGCCAGAAATGAGTGCGACTTAAACACAGCAACAGTTTATCGTACGGACACGCTGGGCTCCAGTATGAAAATGTGAAAGTTCCAAGTCATACACTTCATTGCGAATACAACGACGACCTTGAAAGACGAATAATTCAACACAGCAACAGAGTGAGGGACCCACCGCGGACTCCAAAGTTCAAGAACAAAATCGAGTGCGATGCTGCTTTTTGCGACTAGCGATGGCTCGACATACGATATCACTGGGTTCCGTTTGGGAAAATTATGACTATTACCTCAAAATGAAAGAATTTGCGGTGAAGGACTATTATAAAAGTTAAACATGCCACGACTTTTGGTCCCAGCGTTGTAGTTAATTCCGTGGAAAGAAGTCAGTGGCAGTTTTCAGGACTTAGAGGATTACCAGACACTTTTACAAGAAATGTTTCCACTCTTTACCAAACTTCATGCTTACCGTTTAGTGTGTGTAGCTTGTGTGTACACCAACAGTTTTAAAACTTTAAAAACGTACGTGACTGGAATAAGTTTTGGCCTTGATGCCTGGAACGTTATGCCACAGATTCGCGTGACTAATCCAAGAAAATAATTAGACTTATTAAAGTATTAGTAGAACAAACTTTAAAACCTCTGAACCCGCTGCTCAAATTTTGAAATAATTTCGCAGGATTGATGTTCCAGTGACCATCTATTAGGTTTCTTCAAATCGGGTCGACTCTTCAAGAAAACATGGCTGCCAGGAATAGGCTTGTTTTCTCAATATAAGCGAATTTATACAACTTTTAAAATATTATCTGAAGCTACTTATTCATATTCAAAATAATTTCTCAGAATTAGTGTGTGTGATCCTCTGTCAAGTTTGTTCAAACCGACTTGATTCTGTTACGAGTCTATGCTCTTAAAATAAGTAACAGAAAAGAGTGAAGACAACAACCTTTGTAAAATTTAACAGATAATTTATTTCCCTAGAATAAAAAGTGAAAATGAGAAGAAAAAAAAAAGAACTTACGGTATTGCGAATTAAATCCAAAAATAATCCAAGAATTATAGACACAAGTCCTAATAATAAAAAGTCCTTAATAAAATTCAATACAAGTTCCAAAGAAATCCTAAACTGATGTCGATGATGTGTCTGTGATAGCTATTGAAGTGCTGATGTGCCAACAGTCTTTTGTTGAATCACAGCAATATAATTCCAGGTTTGAATAAAGTATAAATTCCAGTGAATGTCTTTATGCAAGAATTTTATCAGGGCACTTGTGTATTTCCAGAGTAAATAATCACTTGAATTCAATAATTTGAAGAAAATAAAATCCAGCCCAAACTGGCCACAACATAATACAACTTGAAGGTGCTAGGTGTTAAAGCACGACTAACCAAATCCTCACAATCACAAGATTATATAGTTCTCTACTTGACCTCAGGTCACAATTAACATTTTCTAAACAAATAATACCTAATGGAAAATAACCTTCTAGAATGATCAATGAGCCTTGTTTATTTACAACACAATAGCCTGTAAAATTCACTTAGGAAACTCCAAAACCCCGACCCAAATAAATACATTACTCCTTCTTGTTTACCTGAATAATAATCCTGATATTCAGCTCATACACATGGAGAATAAGTTAGCTATGTATTCGTTGTTTATATAAATGAAATAAAAAAAAGTAAATCAGGTCAAGCAGAAATGAACACAATTTTGGACAAGATCAAGTCCAGCATGCAATGTTACATTACAATTGCATGTAATGAAATGAAAAAAATTAAAACTAACAAATAAACAATTAAATTAAATATACATAACAATTCGTTGAAATACATGGCCATCAGGGATGTGGTTTATTTCACCGTTTATGTTTATTCAGAAATTTTAGACTAATGATAGAGACCGCATGTATTTAAACATACTCAAAATGTTTTTATGAATGAGTCTCCGCTTCTTGTTGAAAACTTGACTTATTTATATCTTATGTAACCATTTACCAAACTGGACTTCAATGATATTCAATTTAACTTACTGATGTAATGATATTTACAGAATATATTTGGTTACAAAGATATAAAGATTATTAAATTATATAGAATCTAATTATTATTTTAATATCTAAAGGGTTGGTGCGGCTCAGTGGATAGTGCGGTGGAATTGAAACCGGATGACATAGATTGAAACCTTTCCGGTGCCACTGAGATTCGTCAGTGTGTTCTTGGATAAAACACTTTCCCTTAGCCTCGTCCGTCGGATGGGGACGTAAACTGGGCGGTCTGTTCTCCAAGCACGCTAAAGAACCATGGGAATCTATTCGATAGTAAGAGTAGGGTAAGTTCCCGGATTCCCATGTATTCTCCCGTTCTCTATGGGCGGCTCTAAATAACCTATACTGTGTTGATGTGCCGTTAAACAGCATTCAGTATTAACTTTTAAGATTTATCTAGTGCAACTTGATATAGAAAATCAATATTATACAGGAGTGAAATTCCCTACAACCATTGTAAGAAGTGTATTTTGACCGTGGCTATTAATGTATTAATAGGTATCCCACAATAGTGTATTAATGAACTAAGGCAATAAAGCCATACGTTATGACCCAACACACTTGTTGGGAAGTCTATCTAAAAATAGAATGAAGAGTTCTCAATCGAAATTTCCAGTCGTCAAGAAATTTTCACTTGGATGATGGGCGCTTGACCCAAAAAGAGAACATAATAAACATAAATTTCAATCCGTTTTCTCGAAGATGGTCGTACTTTAATTACAAGTAGTAAAATATATCTTTATGTATTATTTTGTATTAATTTGAATACACTTAAATAGTGATAATATGTAACTAAATGTATACAGTTATCTCCTTAAAATAGGCGAGATGTTTGTGTGTGCTATATATTTACATAAACAGTGGCAGTCAATCTACCATTAGACCTATTTCTACTCACAGCATTCTACCTCACATAATTAAGTACGACCACGGCCCACTGTATTTTTTAAAGATGTTTTACACTGATAATTAATTTATTTTAAAGTTAAAAGGAACAGCATCAGATGATAAGCCCCCAATCTAACATTTTATATATCGTGATTATTGTATATTGGTCCTAGTTTCTTTGAATGTTTGTTTGAATTCCCTCACTAAAACGGAATTTGTCCATTTGTGGAAGATATTTTCCCTCGTTACAAAATAAACCTCTGTTGATGAGAGGAGAATCTCGCAAGACAGACACCAGACCCTTCTTAGCCGACCATTGCCTTTTCGTTTCTAAATCTATCATAGTATCCTGGGCATCACTCTGACCTAACACGAGACACTGATTATACTGAACAAAATATGTCATCTGAAATATCAGAAGTATATTTCTGTTCTTTAAAGATGTTAAAGAAAACGAATATCTCATTTTCATCAAACTTTATCAACATATTTATATCAAGAAATCTTATTTCCTGTAAAATAGAAAGGTAATGTTGGATCTAAAACTAGGTCACTAGGTAAAATTGAAGGAAATCCCTATCAGCACAACCAGAGACTCTCTCTCTCTCTCTCTCTCTCTCTCTCTCTCTCTCTCTCTCTCTATATATATATATATATATATATAGACACACACAGTCTCCTGGAACAACAGAAGCCTCATTTATCGTCTGATTTTTATGAGACTTGCTTTGAATGTTTAAATTAATGAGTTCTCGCGCTCTTTTAAGAATGCATTAAACTGGGTCAAACACTATGTCTTTAGAATTGATAAAAAAAATCATTGTTTATATAGCGTAATAGAGACCACATTTATTGTACTGTTATTTGTTGTTCTGTTCAAATTCAGGTGAGCGATCCAAGGACATCATGGCTCTGTTGTTTTAGTACGCCTTGATTTGTTTGTTTCGTGTTGAACATCATTTTTCAGCACATTTTGGGCTATGTATGACGGACAACTTTTTGTAATGGACGCAGACCATCCACTTATTCCTGGGTAGAACCAGTATTGTATACTTGTAAACTTGTCCCATCCGTCACTCATGCCCTCCTAGGATACACTTCTTCTCTAGGTATCAACTTCATCTTTTCAGGATTATTGATACCGTACCGACTAATGATTGCAAAACAATCATTGCCAAGGTTGCTAGATTGCTTCCAGGCTCGAATTTAAAGACTGTAACGAGTGAATGAACTGCACCTGACTTAGTCTAAACCTCATGTATTTTCCCCACGTCGTTAGAGATTTCCCTTATTGGCGCCTTCATGCTGCTGCGATTCAGTGCATTATTCAGTGGAAATCATACATGGGCAGGTTGTGAAGCGCCACAGGATTTTTGTTTTGTTTCGGTAAATTTGCATGCATTGTTCGGCTCCACTATGCATACCAGTAATGTGAAGTAGTAGAAAATTGTGTTTTGAATTTGTTCGGCTTAAACCGAGTTTTAGATTTTTGTTTTATTTTTATATGTTACGGCCTTCTATCCCACATGACTTCAAAAGTCATTTGTGTATGCTCAATCCATGGATTGTAATCAGTGAGAGTCAATGCGACCCTATGCAGACAAACAAGACAACTGTCATAGGTCAAAGAAGTCGGCCACCTATGTCAGTTATCAAAAAATCTCGCCATTTCTTTATTATTACAGTTATTTATAATAATAATAATAATAATAATAATAATAATAATCAGCATGGCTAAGTTTTCTTTCAGACCTATATTATTGATTGCAATATACTAAACAGAAGCTACATAAGCAGGAGTATTTATTGCCGCTACAATGCTTGTTTGGTTAACCATGCTCGTGCAACACCATGGATGACCTTTGCCTCACTTGCCAACTTTTCAACAGCCGCTTCATCTCTCCAATAAACGTGAGGACTGCAGTATATTTTGTATAAATCCGCTCAGAAATCATTATATCAATGTATTTTACATTCAATGGTCACCTAACACAATTTTGGCCTCCTAGTCTGTTTGATGATCTATGTAACGACTTTTCCAAGTGTTGCAATAATTGCATTCAAGTCACGAATAAGATCTAAATCTGCACGTTTACGTACACGGATATCGTTTATTTTGTGTAATAAACAAGGTCATGTCGGTAACACGCAGCAGCAGCACGATTAATAGAAGTTTCACCAGACTTTGGTTGATTGTTAGAATCAAGTCGTGTATCATGCCGTGTAGGAGGCCCACATTAATTGTATCCGAAAAAAGGCAAGAAAAGAAAAAATGGAACAGATGGCGGCTCAAACAGGAACAGAAGAACCGGATCCAATTCATAAAATAGCTAAACGCACCAAGGATACTAAGAAAGCAACACGAGCAACTGCAGAGACAATTGGACTCCAGCAACAGGTTATTGAGGAAGTCAAGGAAGACGTCTAAAAAATTGGAAAGAGTACAGAAAGCCAAACCAAAGTTATTATTGAGGCCACGTCGATTTGTCATCGATTGCTCAACAGCAATATCATGGACCGAAAAACATTTCGCGCATTTATGCATGAATGTGTTGAAGACATTAATGACGTATATTACAACACCGATAATGAGTTCTGATAGAACACTTTGTGATGAAACACTTTGTGTTTTGCAGACACAGTATTGCGGCTATGCAAGTTGATGTTGTGAATACAACCCAATGAGTTACCCCCATGATAACAATCTCATCTGTGAAACCGAAATTCAATGTGACTTTTTATACATCTGTTACTGCTTGGGAATTGCGCACACTCAAAATCGCATTAGCGTCATTGCGAGTTTATTACAGTTGGTCTAATATCAAATCATAACCGTTCCGTGGTCTTGGTACAAATAACTCATTTGTGTTTTCATCAGATAGTGGCGCCATCTGGAATGATATTAAACTTCCTGCAGGCGCGTACGACACAGAAACGATCAATAAAGAAATTCAACGAAGAATCAAATTGTTGACCGACGTAGAACCTAAAATTTATATACGTGCACATGAGCCCACACTCAAATCTGACATTTCAATCGATTCAGCGCCATATGCGGTTGACACGTTAGTCAATAAGATCAGGTTTAAGTTGACCTGATGACGTTCCAGATGACAAACGATTTGTACGCATGTGATATTATATTGCAGCTGATACTATCAGGATTACCTCAACGATTCAAATCAATTTAACCTGTGATGCTATCACTGGCACTTATGAAAGCAGGTCTGAAACAACAGGTATATCTGTTTAGAGTTATAAATAATTTGCTTTTTCACCACCCATGGAACCAGGTGATTTGAAATCGATTACTCCCGCGACACTTGTGTTTCTTACATGTCATAATAATGGGTTGCCACATTTTGTTTCGTTTTTGTGAATCAAGATGGGCATTTTGTTGATCATCAAGGTGAAACAATGGCGATACAATTGTGCATTATAGATCGACTTGATATTTAATATAATGACAGTCGTACGTGGACGTGTAATACAAGTGATTGTTGTTAACGCAACCCAACCCCCAACCCCCAATCGTTTATATGACATATTACAGAACTGGCTTTGGTGATGTTGTTCGCCGATTGTTTACAGGGGCACCAAAGGTGTTCATAGTCTTGTCATCGCGCGCTGCAACAATCGTTAAAAATGTTGCAATGCTAGTTGTTGACAGAATCACAATGTTGCAATGGATCGGTTGAGGAAAAAAAATATTAATGAAGCCGGTCAACAACAACTATCGGATTCGATGATTGCAAATCTGGCAAAGGGGAGCGGATTTGGACGTTAAGCCGTTTAGATATTAGACGGAATCAATAATGTATAAACAATGGCCCAATTTAAAGATACATTAGGTCCCACATTTGACATATGTGCGAAATGTGTTGGTGGGTCGAAGCAATATTTCAATAACATTCACACCTGTCTAGTGTCCCTAATCAACAAAAAGTCGAATTACAAGTGTAGGACGCATCTGGGTTCCACGAAAGGCATTCTTGAAAATCGAGGGTAAACTTGTATCGGTTGACGCTAGCGGTACCGATTACGCCGCCAATACCACAGTTGAATTTGTTAACAACGGATTCATGGCACTGTTCAACAACACAAGTTATTCCTTTGATGGAAAGTAAGTTGAATAAATTCTTGACAACGCTGAATGACATTGCCACAACGATTATTTGACTCGCCACACAGCTGGTCCAGCTATAATGTTTATCAAGGCGACCTCAAAATCATGCACGCAATGTTGATGCAGATGTACAAGCTGTAGTTGAAGGCCTAACAATGTTTTTAGTACTGGATTGCAGCGTCAAGAACAACTTCGTGGAACCTCGTTATGATACTCGTGCACAATTACCCTCAGCCGTATATTGGGGTTTTATCAAGATGTTCGCAAGGTTATATTTATGACCAAACAGTGTCACATCAAGTCGGCAACCGCGTTAATGGTGTCATTTCTCACACATACCATAAATGCGCACCCAACAAGTAATATCCAGGGACTGTTTATATGACAAATAAGTATCATTTACTTTTCTGCAACAAAACATGTGTTCGTCGTGTGTCAGCATACAAATAGAGATAATGACCAAAACCACAGTAAAAAGATATTTGACAATTGAGAAGTGACCGAAATTTCTCCTCGGTTAAAGGGCCATCAGAAATTGAAGAAGTTTTGCATGACTATACACACAATCATATTGCACATGCATATCACAATCTGTGGTCGTATATGGTCTGACGTCAAAACATCTACACTGGTTTGCAACTTTCGCAACACGACTTCATTAAATTGTACCCGATTTATTACATTTCATTGTAACACCTAGAGTTGTTTAGACTGTCCATTGTCGACATGCATTTTCATGTACGTGTAGACAGTGCTGGTGGTGGTTATCGACGTTATGCTGTAATTCTTTCTGACAAGACTCTGTTGTTGGATGGCGCAAGTGGTCGAATGTTGATTGTTGATGAGCATGATAGAGTAATTAAACCTGTTACATCTTGAAATAACAATGTCCTATCATGAAATGAAGGTCGTCCTTAGTGAAAATCAGCTGGAAAAGGTAAAAAACGCAATAATAAAGCATGTCTGGAGTTACGTTGAAACTTTCTCCAAGAAAATTAACTGGAATGGTCCCACTGTGTTTGACACAGAAGCAACTCGACCAGCTTGATATGACCGAACTATATAACACTTCGATGACATTAAAATTATAAAAATCAGAGATGATGCAAAGCAAAAGACAGGTGGGATATTTCCATTCCTTGCAGCGAGTTCAGCGTTGTTAGCATCAGCGGCTCTAGCAGTTGCAAAAGCGGCGGCATAAGGGGCTGTTGGAACAGCATCAGGAATGGTTCTTATATTTAAAAAAAAAAGTGGTCGGAGGAAGAGGCCTTCGATTATCAGGAACAAGTCGTCGAATACCGTGAGGCAGAGGTCTTCGTTTACGCAAAAGTCTACGCGTCCATTAACCAATTTTGACTTACTCACGCTGGTAAAATAAGTCATGCATTTTCGCGGTGTCTTTATGCGAAATGAATCTGCATAAATGGTGCCACACGCTCGTGAAACCGGTATTGTTAACCTGGATTTGACAACAGGGCCTGACACTCAGTGGGTTACATATGTTGTGACACCTAATCATTTCTTGTATTTCGTCGTATATGGACTTGTTCCACCATTTCAAATTGTTAATTATTTAACCAGACGCGAACACAGTCGTCTAACACTGTTTTACTTGAATCTACCGATACAATCTCGGTTTGATGGGTCAATATATGCTCATCTTGTTGTTGAAGCTTTGCACGCACTTGTGGGAAGCAGAGTTTCCTCAGCACGAACCCCGCAAACACTTACTGATTTCACATTAAAGTATGTTTAATATTATACAAAATGTATATTAATATTTACGGACGTTACTCAACTAGACGCGGTGCTGATGTGGATCTAAGCAGTTTTATCACCTAAGCGGATTTGACCGAGTTTACCAGTCGTGCTAATTTTTTTTTATTTTTTTATTTTTGCCAACCCTGGTGAACTTGATTTTTCAAGATCAAACTGGTAAACTGAAAACATCTAACTTGGACATTCTAGATATTGTTGTCCGGCTGAGAGGCTCTGTTTCAAAGAACCTGGCTGAACTCACTCTCAAAAAATTGGAATCTCTGTTATGTCGACTGCGTTTATCAAAAATTATATTCCTGTAGCTTAGGATGTGCTCAAACAATACATGGATGTAAAGACTGCAGATTTGCCCCGACCACCACGTGTGGTAAGTTCATTTACACCTATACCGAACACTGATGATAAATGAAGGAGAGGGGAAAAAAATGATAATATAATGGTCGAATTGTTTTTAGATAATTGAATGGTTTTGATAAACCGAAAGTTCACATGATAACATTGTTCGAGTCTGGATCGTATTTATGTATTGCATCCGTTTATTATAGTGGCTGGCGTCAATTAACAGCACTGATAAATATGAAGCCTGGTCCACGATAATAATGCGTAATGAATCCGACATCGGTCTTCCCAATGACAGCTAAAGATGAAATTCAGTTTGAAGCATTTCACATCTCTCCACACGGTTATGTAACCGTCATTGTGTTTCTGTTTAAGATTAATCATTACATCTAAGTAATGGACTTTGAATGCGGTGATGAGGTTGCTGAATTAGATAACGGGGTTTTAGACCGATTGATAGCGTATGTTAACATTGATGGTGATTTTGTTCCATTTGTTGACGAATATTTGCGTCAGAGTGGTTCTCACAAAAGCCATTGAACTTTTTATGTACATACAGCGTTATTAAATTGGGTAAAATCACAGCTCTTCATTTATTGTAACCTGTAATATTCTACTGGGATCTTATAAATATACAGGCGCGCAGTCTAAAAAATCAGGAACACACAAAAAAGCAAATAAACTTAAGCAAGATAGATCGATCTCGGTCCAGATCAGCTCAAATGAACCATCGCTAAGAACTGCACAAACCCTCATACTGCCGTTGCAGCGTCAAATCCAATAATTCTAAACGTTTTCGATTGTTTGTATATCTCAGGGGTCATAAAAGTCTCGTCCACTGGGATATCATTATATTAAAACTGAAAGTATCTTACTAATTGTATTCTTCATTATCACTGGTGGTGTCCTCAGCTTACTGGCGACTCGACTAATGTCAACGGTTTGAAGCTTTCTTATATAATGTCAAATAATGACTTTTCACAGTTTATATTCTATTCTGCACCAAGTTTGCATCGATGAGCTTCCAAGGTAATTCCTAAATTGATTGATTTATTAAGATTTTCCTGATGTTTTTGAAAAATCATAGATTTCTTTTGAGCACCTTTGACAAATCCGCATGATACATGTTAGCAAAACGAAGGTTTTATCTTTTCTGTAACGTTAGAAACACCCATAGGTTTGGTAGTATGATGCCAGCATTAGATACATACATACATGCATACATACATACATACATACATACATACGGCAGTAATTGTTAAAAGGAAACATTTCTGCTCAGTTTGTGGCCATGAATTATTATCCGTGACATGATAGGCATGCTACTAATTGAAAGCTGTTAAACATGAAGTTCTTACAATGAAGCCTATGTGTGTAGTCCATAACAATTATAACGGTCTGAATACAACCCCCAAAAAGCCCAGAAATTATCCAAGTCAAGTATGCCTCAAAGATTTATGTGTTCCTCATGCTTGTAATTGACATTGACTCACATCATCAGATTGACTTTAATATTTCATGTACAACCAACGCAAGCTTCTAGGTTACCTCATTTATTTTAAAAAATATTACTTTCCGCGAGTTGGAGTCAAACTGGTAATATTCTGATCAGTTGTATGAAGCTTTAACTCTCTAGGCCACTGCACACTTAGGAAGTAATGAAACAACTCATACTTAAAGTTAAGAGGTTGATGGGAGAAGATATGCGTGCAAACCCCTTGTATTAAGCCAGTATGACAACTATGCGATTTTGAATTACTTTTTCATGACTTATTATACTTTGTCTCAGAATCATAATTTTAGGTCTCTCAATTATCTGCCAGCACTTCTGATAGTCAAATAATTTGAGTAGCTTTCAACACTGGTGAGTATCCATTTTGGCTGGCTCATGTATAAAGACAAGAAATGTATAATTCACTTAAAAACAGGTAAGCCAGAATTTATGCTTTTCTTGCTTAAATCTATTTTTCCTTTGAGAACTGGTGCATGAAGACCAAAATTTAATACATCCATATACAAGAGCTAGTCTCAATTGTGCAAAGAAAAACTCTAAAACCCTATTATCATACTACTGCAACAAATGGTGATTCTTGTTTTTTGTTTGTTATTTTTTTCATTTATTGCAAACAAATTGTACCAACATGCACTTTCCCCTTCTTACTATTCAGCTTGGTTGCAATTTGTTTTACATCTAAGCTTTTCTCATATAAAGTGGTTTGTTCACCAGTCTAACCACCTCTCATTAACTTGCAAACTAATCAAAATGTCTTGGGAGATTACCAGATTGAGTGAAGCCAAGACATACATAGACTGGATCTAGCAGCACCTGATCCAGAAGAGCACTAACAGAAAAAAAACCCATCTTCTTAAAAATTTTGCAAGGCTTAGTAGATGTCCTGTGCAAAGAAATCGGTGAGGACACTGCAGCTGCAACAAAGATAATAAGGAGAAGAGATGGAGTGTAGAATGGAGACAGAGGATTTCTCAATCTCCATTAGAAAGAGCTGATCCTACGATGTTGTGAGGTCAATGGTGAGATGTGGCTGTCCTGCTAGAAAACCAGGACCACTCACCAACAAAAGAGCCCTTTTCATGGCCACCCAGATCTCCAGAAAAGTGAGATACTAGTCATTGGCCAAAAATTTGTTTTATATCTGTGAATGTCTTTGCTTTCCTCCCAAAAACTAAAACTTTAAAAAACCCTTTCCTTATAAAAAATGTGTTTGTTGGATATAATGTATGTATCAACCTTTGTCTAATATTAAACCCATTATGTGCAAAATATAAAGAATGGTTTCTTTTAGATTCATACCATTTCTGTTCCATTCGTTTGTTTTTTTGTTTTTTTTGTGGGGGTGGGTGGGGCTTTATTTTGTGTAAGGGATGTCTTCACATCTATGTTACTAGCATACAAAGCAGTTTATTCATCAGTCATGCATTTCATCATCAATCATAATAAAGAATGGCAGACCACCATAAAGTTGGAAAGCTGCAAGAGGCCATATGTTTATTAGAGAGAGTAGAGAACCTCCTGGGTTGGGTGGAGATCAACTGCTGTCCCCACAAACATCATCTAAAGAGGGAGATGGCTTCCATAAGAATGGCCAAAGAGATGGTAAATGAGGTGATGGATGAGGAAGTCATCAAGATCAAAGCAGAATGGGTGGAAAAGAAGGAAGGAAAAGGAGAGACTAAAGGAGAGGAAGATGATCAAAAGAGAAGAGAACTGAAATTTGGCCGATTAAATGTAAATTGGATGAAAATTCAAAAGAAATTCATAAAATTGGGATATTCATATTGGATGCTGGAGGAGGAGGAGAAAGAAGATTGGGAGGAAACTAATGAACCTAGTTTTATGATCACTGTCTTCACCAAAGCATGGTCGAGCAAATGAGACCAAAGATGTATTGTGTGTTACAAGACCTGGGAGATGCATCTGCCATTAATGTAGAGGCAGCAAACCCCAACATTTAAGGGTCACCCAGATCTCAAAGAAAGAGCAACACTAATCATTTGCCAGGAATTTATGTTTCTACATGTCTATATTGACAACCAACTAAAACATAAATGCCCGTTCCCTTTTCTCTAGTGTTTGTATGTGTGAGAGGATATAGTAGTTTGTATATAAACACTTACTTCCCTTTTGTGATTGTTTTTTATGTTTGTGAGTGTGTCTATATTTCATCCTCCTCCTTTTACATCCTACACCTTTTCTTGTGTATGTCTGTCTGTCTGTATGTGTATAAAAACTCCTATCCTTTTGGTTAGACAGTAGTGGTTTGTGTTTTGGATAGTAATTAAAAAGCCATTGCTACAACTGCTACTGCTGTTCCATTGATGGTTATTTGATTTCAAAAGTTAAAGCATTGGCTTGGGGTCTTATTTGCATATCAGTAGGAATCAGCCATGGTTTAAGATAGTACATAGATAACCAACAGTTTTGAAGAAAGAAAATTTATAAAATAAATTGCATACATATAACTTTACATTGAATTTTGTAAGTTTAATTTGGTCAATACTTACAGTAGAGAAATAAAAATGAAGATATGATATTGGAATAATGTATTGGTTCTTAAAAAACTGGCCTATTAGTGAAAGCTCTAAACAATCTCAATTTGACCTGAATGGATATTATTTGCTGAGCCCAACCTATAGTGAAGGCTACAGAACCAGCCATTACAAAATTATGTTTATTAAAAATTCAAACATTCCTCAAAAATATAATAACATAATGAACTATTTGTATGCATGCTAAATAGGAATCCATGTTGATCTGCTCAGGAGTAGCAATAGCAAGGTTTTCAAGATGGCCTGTAGTATGATTAAGTGTGCATCTTTAAATGATGAGCATTATACAGTGATCCATAAAAAACTGCAAGACAAATTTTGGGACTTGTTGCACTAACGAAATTGGGTCATAAATGACAAAATAAGCAATAACTCTAACAAAATAGCAGGAAACAAGGTGATTTTTCAATATGAACATCTTGAGGTGATTATTATATTTAACAAGTTTCATGGCAATTCATCAAAAGCTGTTGGAATATTGTATTCTCATACCCATCCCATTTGTTTGTGCCCCCTACTGGTTTAAAAAACAAAATGCATCATGGATATAAAGGATCAGGATGCACAAAAATTAAGTCATTTCATTCATTGATTTATAAGTTTTTCACCTGATTGTCACCAGGGGGTCCTAAACACTGCTGGTGTTTCAAATTGAATGGGAATTTTTTAGCAACATGGTCACCATATTTGCTTGGTCCAGTCTATCTTTTCAAGCAAATGATATAATGTAGTTCACTGACTTTGAAAATCTCAATAATTCTGTAAATTTTGGATTTATATCTCTTTGAACATATGTATACTAGAGTTCCTCCTGTTTTTTTTGTTCAATTTGTTTTAGAAATATACAGACATGGCAGATATTGGATGCAGATAACACAGTTTTTACTGAAATAGACTATTCTAGAAACCAGAAATGTACAGATACCAATCTGTTTGCTTGTTTACATCTGGAGCTTCGTTTGCATTGAAATGCCAATAATTTGGTAGTGTTAGGGAGACCTTATCACCAGTCAGGTTAGAAATTATAAATCAATCAATGAAATGACTAAGTTTTGTGCATTCTTTATATCCTTGATGCTTTTCATTTTTAAAATTGGTATGGGGGTACAAACAACCCAGAGTGTGTGCTAATACTATAATTGTGTTAACAAGACTGCTACAAGAGAAGAGGACAATAACTCTTAACAAAATTGCATGAGCAAGTTATTTGGTGATAAGAACATCTTCAGGTGATGCCCTTAATTAATATATTAACCATGTTTCATGGCAATTCATCAGAAATGGTTGGGCTAGTTGTGCTAACATGACTATAATGTATTGCTACAGGAGAGAAGAGTACTAATTCCAACAAAAATTGCATGAACAAAATAATTTGGTGATGAGAGCATCTTTAGGTGATGACCATAATATTAACCATGTTTCATGGCAATTCATCAAAAACTGCTCGACTAGTCGTGCTAAAGAATACCAGACAAAAGGATTACTATATACCTCTGCCTCTGTGATACCAGAAGTATAATAACAATAAACGCTGATGCTAGTCTGATCAACAGTCATGGAAGGATGGGCTGACAGCATGTCTGAGACCTCTCACTTTCTACAACAAACATCACAGAAAAGACAAAAGTTTGATGTGAATCCATTAATAGAAACAAAAATTATAGGTGCTTCCTATAACATTCAATAATGTGCATAAGAAATATTTGAATAATTCATCCAACATCCCTCTGGTCGTTTATGAACATGCAAAACTTCTATGCATAGTCTGAGATCAGTCCCTGTAGTCTTGAAATTGAGCACACAACTTGGTCTCCATAGTTAATTTAAATTGAAGAAATCACAAGCAATATGCTCACTTAAATATATCTATGCCTCCCCTGCATCATACCCCTAACCAATGATGAACATGAGTCTATAGTAGTAAAAAAAAACAAAAAAACCTCTTCTGAAAATAGTGTTAGTAAAATCACTGGTCAACATCCATATCTGATGATGATGAGCTTAATATATACTAAGCTTCACAAAGCTGCTGATAGAACAGCTGCATTCACAAAATTCTGTCATATACTTCATACAGTTGTAAGCAGAAAAACTCTGATAAAAATTATACAAATCACAGGTGCACAAATATTTGTTAATATGTGCATTTTTGGACGATGATCTTAATATATACCATCTTTCACACCAATCCATAAACAAACTGCAAGTTTCATTCTGTCTTGTATTACATTTACATACTTCAAGACATAAAGGGCAATAACTCAACAAAAAACAGTAAGAGCAAACTGATTTGTTGATACACCTATCTTAAATGTGTTATCATTCTGTTTTATATCATTCTTACTATAAGTAAATGAAAGAAATTCTTAAAGATATATCACACTTTTATAATCTGAAATATCAAAACTTGTACTTTCTTAGTATGTTTGTGAGAATCATTTTGTAGAAAAATTATTGAAGCATGAACATTTCCAGTTAAAGCTAAGCAAAGAAATATAATGTCTGTACCTATTAACCAACATATTATTATTCATGGGATCAAGACCTTTGATGGGTGGTTGCCACTGGACATAATACTAGACATAATACTATATGTATATCTCAGTTCTGAAATCTTCTCCAAAACAGCTTCCTACCAAGACTTTTAAAGAGAACTCAAACTCAGGCAAAGTATTAACAAGTCAGCAACTCCAACGACTGCCAGTGAATCCATGCTCAGGAAACAGGTTAAAAAGTCTGTGGCTCCCACAGCTGCATGAGAACTCAAGCTAAGGAAATACAAGGTGATTCCTCACAACTGGCATTGAGTGTGAGCACAGAAATTAACAAGTGTTACAACCTACAACTGCACATAGCAGTCACTGATTTAAAGGATGTTCCATGGGTTAAAATAGTACCTTCTTTGATAAAATAAGCTCCCTATTTTAAGCAAAGGAAACTATCCCCTTCCCAAAACTCAACCCTACAAGAAACAATCCTGGATTTACCCATCAGTGTGTATGTTTGTTTGCATGCATGTGTGTGTTCCTGTAAAGTCTCCTGTAGCCACTATGATGCTGATAGTTCCACTGTTTGCTCAAGGCAACATCCATCCTCCTCTGCATCAGAAAATCTGAATTACTAAAAGAATTGAAACTGTACAGGTTTATTGATTTAAATTTAAAAAAAAATAATTCAGAATCTGGAACTTAATAAAATCAGTATTTATTGTCTTATCAAAAGCTAAAAATTACAATTTATTTTCTGCATTTTAGTCTACTCTGTGGAGCCTTGTTGGTTTCTTAGCATAAGCAAGCCCACATTATTTAACACTGAAATCACTCATGCAACCAGCACCTGTTGGCCCTGCTAGATCTGGCACTTAATATTAAACACTTTGAATATTTCTTTCAGCATCCTTTAGATTTAAAACTGTTTGCGCAATTCATAACATGTGGGATGTGTATAAATTAATGAAGTACCAGCCAGGCCAGCCTGTGGGCCTGCAGAGACTGCAATAACTATACACCTAGTCTTGAATGAAAGGAGAAAAATACATATAAAACGTTCCAGGCAGTTTCAGTTGGTTAACTCTGCTTAATTTATTGCAAGAAGGAAATATATTAAAAACTAAGCATAGCCTTTAGAACACATGAATATACAGTATGAACAATATAAGATAATATATGTTACATGATGAAACAAATTAATACAATATATGTTTGGAACCAGACAAAGCAATCTTAATGGAATGGCAATACACGCTGGTGCATCTATACTTTGTTTTAAATTGCAAATACATCTAAATGACATCAAATGGAAAAGTTCCAATTCAAATAAATGTTTGATAACATACACTGAGAATATTATTGCAGAAACAATGCAATGAAGTGAAGCAACAAAAAAAAAAGAAGAAAAAGACCAACAAAAACAACAACATTCTCTCTCTCTCTCTTTCTCTCTCTCTCTCTCTGTAAGAATGAATACAAAATAGTTCTCGATGTACACAAAATACAAAATGCCTTCAGGCTTAGTATTGGATATTATGGCATAGTAAGTCATTAGAGGCTCTATGACAACCTAAACCCTGCCCAAGTATTGGTGACATTTAGACCAACTCTTGCAGTTAGATCCCAAATACAAATTGACTATTTTAACATTAGGACTGTTGCACAATAATTTGCCTTGATTTGGGAAACAATTTGGAAATAAGTTATCATTTTTCTAAATTAATATGACAACAACCCCAATCTTCTGCCCTACATATTGTTGTTGTTGTTGTTGTTGTTGTTGTAGGGTTTAATGCCAATTTTCAGCACAAAATAGGCTATACATGGTGGCCAGTAATGGTGGAGGTAGAACCCAGGAAAACCCCAGAAAGAACCATCGACCCATGAGAAGTTACTGGCGAGCTTTCTCACATACCCACATTGACCGTACCTGAGACTTGAACCCACGCAGACAGAGGTGAGATGGCAATGATCTGTAATGGTGAGCACTTTAGACCACTTGGCCACTTGGGCCCCCTGCCCTATAAATAAACATTTGTTCTGAAAATGTTTTACAATATGTAAACAAACTGTTCATTAGGGGTAGCATCCTTTGGATGTCTATTTTGTACAACAATTAGAGATTTTTTTTACTGCAATTGTTTACAAAAGCAGGGATAAACTTTCCAAGCAAAGAATGATGAAAGTTCAAAATATCAATTTAACTAAAAAAATATTGACCCCTCAATTCTAGATCACAATTTTTTATATTGTGTGGCAATTAAATATTCACTCTCTAATGTCTGGTCCATTTCTATATTTTCTACATATGAAAAACGTTTTAAATGAAAGTTGGCAATCTTTATACAGTGTATATGGAAACACAAATACAACTAATGACTAAAGCTTTGGTCAAATATTTTATATCATCAAGAAAATGCATGGACTTAATTCTACAAAAGGACTAGAACCTACAAAACAATCCCTGTTTGTAATTTTCTTCCTAAATGTTCAGTTCTAGAACAGATCCTACACCAAGTGGACAAGTAGCTGAATAGATTTTTGTACAGTACTAACAATTTAAACTTCAAAGTTTATAATTATCTATGAGGAGTAAAATAAACTGTATAACTGCTACTTTAAGGTATGTGTAATCAAATTCTAAAAAATGGCACCTATTGCTGAAATGGTCATTACCAAATGCCTACATGACCTGTATGACTTCTACTAAACTTTCTGGTTGATTAGCATTAAAAGGTCCATATTTTCTCACATTAGTGCAATCTTTTCTTTGTGAAGGAAGATTGTATGTTACAAGGGAGAGCAGATATACATGATAATGATTTTAGATTTAGTTTTTGTCAAAGTCACTGCTGATGACACGATCAAGTGTTGGAATCAAAACATGTTTTACTTTACCTTTGGCCTTTAGGTGAGGCAATTGTTTTTAAATGAATTTTATTAATTTTAATTTTAAATATTTTTGTTGACAAGCATTATTAAAAGTCGGAGTGCATGTACATACTTATTGTGCACTTCTATGTCAAGTTTCGCAGCTATCAATTGAGACAGTTTCAGAGTTCGATTTTCATTTTTATTGATTGTTAACAATGCAGTAAAAAGATTTTCAAAAGAAATCCAATTATCCATAAGAACCTGTACTTTTCATATTTTATGCAACACTCAGAGTCATAAGTGTCTGAGATGTAAAACACCTAAAGAGTACTGGCCCTGTATATACAGGACAGCTGTTTATAATAGACAAATTCATCATAATCTTTGACTGTTCTTTATATACAGGTTTCACTGTAGAAACAACTGTAATTAATAGAAATTTAAGTGCAAAATGAAGTGTATGTAAACAAAAACATACACCAATAATCAACATAAAGACCCTGTCTTATACATTCTCATAATGACTGGTATAGTCTGGACATACAATGTGACCATTAAAAAACTTTAACTTTTTATAGCAATTTTATAAGTAAATTATGTTTCTCCGAGAATACCTTCCCCAATCACATTACGGTTGGAATATTAGCCTGCTACCTCATGAATCCAGCCCAACTAAAAGATAAAAAATTGCCTTTCCCCGTCTATATCAACAAAGGGCAATAACTCTTGCACATTACTTCCCTTTGGCACTACCAGGTGTCGCTAATTTTTAACTGAGCGAAATACTAATGAGAATGCTCGCATGGCAGGGTGGTTGGGAGAGTTTTTAAGTAATGTGGCTGGATCAGTATTTTTGAGAAACATAATTTACTTAAAAATTAACTTTCTCCTTCGAATAAGTTCTCCAATAACATTAAGTTAAGAGAATAAGTAGTAGAAGCAGGAGATGCTAAGCATCTGACCTCTACCTCGGGTATCCTTCTATGGAAGAATAGCTGGATTCCCCCATATGAATGATAACCTGTTCTCCTAATTACATAAGAAAGACAGCCTGGGGTCACTTGACCTGTGACTCTAACATACGGTTAAGAAGATGATTACTGAAATCTTTTTACCTACAAAATTTCACCAGTGAATCTAGTGAAGCTTACAGGGTGTGTTGATTGATTCAGTTAGGTCTGGTGGCCATCTGTGTTGCTGCCTCTTTAATGCCAAATCTCTGAGATGGAGGCTCAAGAAGGTTGACTCTGCATGCTTCTATTATATCTTGGGTTGGAACATTGCGTTCAAACACGAGGCTCGCAGAGATTACTTGAAACTTTGAAGCAGTAATCTACATGTGGCGACTCTGATTTGATGAGACATCAGAGTACACTAAGCATACAACCCACTTCAGCCACAAAGATGGGCTAGAAGCATGACATCCTGTGTTCCAGCCAGAAGGAAGAAGCGTTTGTGCATGTGATGACTTGTCTGTGTCCTTCAAGTTAGTGCTTGAGAGCACAAACAAGATCTTTGCATGGCTGCTGTTCTCAGCCTAATTATGGAAGTGAGTGAGTGATGACTATTTGATTACCGACAGATGGTAACCTATTTTGGGCTATGAAGCACAACTGTGTCAAGAGAACTACCAAACCCTGTAATCTGAACTGAAGAGAGTTTGGGTCAACATAAAGGGCATGCAGCTCTCTTACCCTGCATGCAGAAGCTAACTGACTTGTATGATAGTGACTTTAGTAAAGCGTAGGCTAGAGGTTCGAATGGATTTGAATTGAGTCATGTTAAAACCCAGGATTGGTTCCATTTGGAGACATGATTTTGGTAGATGGAGACCAATACTGTCTAATAAATCTAACAGGTCTATATCCCGCCCACAAACATGTCAGCCATGATGTCAGAATGTGTCCAATATCCTGGGGCAGTAGCCTCTGATAGAGATTGGGGCCCAACTGTTTCTCCTCAAAGAGCCAGAGAAAAAGTCAGCCAGTTGAGGGATTGAGGCACGCAGGGAGATGATGTTGTTGGTATTGCACCAGTCCCTGAAAACGCCACTTTCCCTCAAAAGTCTTCAGAGTGGAGGGTCTTCTTGCTCTCGACATTCTTTCTACAATTGAAGGTTTGAATTGTTTGTCTTGCAAGGCTGTTCTGGTAAGAGCCGAGTGTGTAGAAGAGGAGGACAGTCCAAGCAGGGAAGGATCATCCGCGACAGTGGAAGCTGGAGAAGATTCAGGGTGGCCAGAATATTCCTGGGCATATCTATCAGTAGAATGAGTAGATCGGTGACCCATGACTTGTCCCATCTAAGAGGACCTATCAAAATCATCTTGCCATTCTGACCCCATAACTTCTGGATTATTTTTGGATTCAGCACTGTGGGAGTGGAGGCAAATGCCCACAACCTCTCCCAAATGACTGACAGTGCATCCATGTCCCAAACAATTGGGTCTGGAACTGGAAGATGAAGGTGTGTAGCTTGTGATTCAACCTCATCACCAAGAGGTCGATCATCAGACATTCCCGATGTGAAGATTGACTGATGGAGAGACCATTCCGTGTGAAGGACTTGACCACTTCTGGATTGAGTCTCAGCCAAGACATGAGTCTGCTGGGAATGTGTCTGATTTCTATGTTGATATGGAAATTGTTGCACCAGTGTAGAAACTGAAACGTTGACTAAGTGGTTCCAAACGCCCATGTAGGTTGTGTATCGAGGTGGAGTTCCTGAGCTGCATGCCTCCAAACTTCCTCTATTCTTCTTCCAAAGCAACAGTGACCTGAACAGTGTCATCTGAAAAGGCAGGGTATGATAAGGTTGGAGAGATGGGGCTTGCACACATGCAATATATCAAGAGCAGATTGGCCAAACCTATCAAAGTATTGGCCATGGTATTTTGAGCAGCCATGGTCATTCGCCCTAGCACTCCTGGCTGTCACCTCCCAAGCATGGTTATTGCTGGGTATCTGCAACAACATCCCAAACCAGCTCTGACAGGCATGAATGAGGTTTGTCTGCCCTATAAACCAAGTCAGCATACATATGAACAGCTACTACATTCTTGTCAAGTGCTGGGAGATCAGTTCTGAAGGCATCTGTCATCTTAAGTCCATCACTTCCTCCTCATCAAGTTCTACTGATTCTTTAGAGCAGCGGTAAGGGTGGAGGGCATTCTGAAGTAGCCAACACCCTTAAAAATGTCCTCAACAGCAGCTTGAAAGCTAAACTTCAGTCTGTTCCATGGTCAGATCTGAGTAAGATGTGAAGGATTTGAAGGAGTTCTGTTGCACTCACTGTGTGTCAAGGCCCAACTGGGTCTACTTGCAGCACTAGAAAAGACATACCAGGTAGTATGAAGGCTCAATTCCATCCCTACAAAAACGTCACTAGCTCTCCCTTGTGTACAAGCAGTGAATATACGGAAGTCCTTCACTGCTGGCTGGATAGCCCGGCAAATGATCAGCCTAGAAGCTGGCAGTATAAAAGACAGTCCCGCTATCACCAGTACCGGTTGCTCCAAAGGCCTGGCTGGACAGACAGATTTCTCACTGAAATCTCCATCACAGAAACAGCATGACCCCGACAGTACAGTTGGATGGATGGATCTGTCACTAAGATCCTCATAAATCCTAGTTGGCTTGACCAATTCGATAAAAAGGTCCCCATGTTGGAACAGCTGGACATATGGTGACCATGTGATTTTAATATGCATTAGATCCAATGGATCTGACGTGAATGGCATGTGGTCAGTCCAGATGCTGGTGTTATATAAGACTGTCTAGCAATCACCAGTACTGGCCACACCAAAGGCATGGCTGAATGGACAGATTTCTCATTGAAATCTCCAGTATACAGTAGTAATGGTATGACACTAGATGAATGGATCTATCACTAAGACCAGTGTATGAACTATCTGGCTGTACCATTTCAACGAAAAGGTCTCCATGCTGGGACAGCTGGACTGCCAGTGTTGGATGGACAGTTGGTGATGTATGGAGGGCTGGTAATGGTATGGCAGTATTAAGAGTTGGATCCAACAAATCCGCATGAACCCCATGTGCCTTGACTTACAGGCCTGAAGGTCATGCTTGGATATACAGGGGGGCTTATGTCTCGTGGGCTGCCTAAAATTGGGAAATAATCACCAATGAATTAGTATCACCAAGAACGAACCGTAGATTGTCTTCCATGATTTATCCCGTCTTTCCTCCCCTTCAAGGTTGAAAGGATGATTGCTTTGAATGTACATTTCATGCATATAGTAAACATTTCTCCTGAAACAACACAAGGGAAAACAAAGCTTAGATTAGCAAATTAGGATGTGACTGTGTGTGTGATTTGGATTTTTAACATAGCTTTAACAATTTTTCAGTCATAGGAACACTAACTCATAATGACCTTGTATAAGGTCATCGATAGCATGGTGGGACGGTGGTCTTAAAAGATGAAGTCCTGAAAGGTGATCAAATCATTCAAACATTGTCAGAAATTGTAAAATAATGCATACAACCTGCAGTAGATAAAAAAATCTGTACAATAAATCCAAAATAAACATTGGTTGGGTGCACAGGAACACAAAAACAGCTGGATTGTTGGAGTATGAATTGTAAGATTTGTGGTCTGTACCACAGCTAAACTACTGACACAGACAGGGAAAATCAATTTTTCATCTCTTAGAAGGGCTGGATTCGCAAGGTAGCAGGCTTATATTCCTAATATAATGTGATTGGGGAATGTATTTGAAGGAGAAACATATACACAACTACAAGACACATAAAAATATACACTATCTAAAAAAAATCATATTCCTGCATGGCATATGCTCAGGCATAAAAGTAACAAAGCATGGAAGCATCAAAAGACCAATTATATGAAAATTACTTTTCTTTGTATTACACGTGTCTTTCATGTAACTTCATTTTGTAAGTATTATGTTCCATATATGCTTTACAGAGAATAAATTTAAAATGTAGATGAACCTCTAGAATAATGGTAAAACCTTGACTGGCTACCTATAAATCTAATATAGAGCTCATCTCACCTATGTACTGTGTTTGATTGGACTGAGTGTTACACCACAAGGGTCATGTTTCCAAACCAAATGCAGAGGACACAACTCTACAACTACATATCAATGCCAAGAACATACTCTACAGAACAACCAGAATGTGATGTAAGCAATATTTTTAAGAAGTCAGTACCTATGAAAGATATTATGAATAAAGTGGCAACAGTCACATTTGCATTTGGTAGTAGGCAAAGACATACAGAAAGCCAAATGATGACATTCTGAAGCAGACCAAATCATCTACAAAACTGTATGACTATCAGGTTGTGTTCTCAGCATTTTATCAGATGGCAATGTGCTGTCTGTATGCAGTATGCTGTCTGTCTGTATGCAGTATGCTGTCTGTCTGTATGCAGTATGCTGTCTGTCTGTATGCAGTATGCTGTCTGTCTGTATGCAGTATGCTGTCTGTCTGTATGCAGTATGCTGTCTGTCTGTATGCAGTACACAAAGTGGATGACTCGCCCTTCATACTACTCAATTCAAACAGGATCATAACTGTTATATTTTGTAATGAACAGTGAAAATCAAACTTGACCCATGTCTTATTAATGAACAGCATCATACAAAACTAGGTTTTATCTACAAAGTTCTTCGTAAGCTCACGAGTGGAAACTAAATCTGTGACATGATTTGATATCACTGTACAGTCATAGTAAAGTCTTTATGTCCCTGTCCATAGATCTATTGGGGTCATAAAATTTACTGGTTTTATTTCTGGCCTTTTAGTGCTCTTATATGATATCTGCTTGTGTGTAAAACATACCCAACATGGCACTAACATTACACTTGTTCATTTTATTTAAGAGTGGTGACTGAGGTAAGGCAAATCATTAATTCAAGATGTTAATCCACCTGGATGAGTGGCATTTTAAGTAGATTAAGTATAATGTACAGTGTAAGATGAGTAAAACTGATGCAGGACAATTAAAACTTCCAAGTCATTTGCACACAGGACAATTAACCAACTTAAAAAATTTCAAGCACTGCCCAACTGCAAAAGACACTGAACCAGACCTGCTGGTACATAATGTGACAATGATAGACCAGAGGTAAATGAACACTGCTGTTTCTAGCTAGGATTGCATGTCAGCAGCAAAGATCCTCACCCACTGACACATAATGTATATTACATGACATTATATAAATATTTTGGTGTTGATAATAGATACAATAAATATTATTAGTACATTAATCATTTAAATATACAGTGGGATGCCTTTGTAATTTCAAGATATTAAGCTAGAAATCTGCAACTTATCAAGGAAGATGTAGTAATCAATACATCATACAGAAGAATTCTCTAACAATGCAAGAAAAATATTGTCAGCAAGCTGAAACACAATGGAGTTAGCTTAGTCAGGTGGTAGTAACAGCACAATGTTGAATCATTTGAAGTACTCAAAAAAATCCCTTCACTGAAACTGGTTAAAAAAAGATCACTCATGAATCAATTAAAGTGCTCAAAACTCCAATAAGTTTTTTAATGCTGAATGTAAAATGGCAAAAGTGCACAGAAAAACTAGCAATGATATGGCTGGGAGACCATAAGATGTCACAGCAAAGTGATGGAGGAAGATTTCAATATTTTCTGCACTAAGGTTAATCCTTTAGGTGGCTTCCTGTTTTCATTCTTATTTTGAACTTTCTTGTTGATATCCAGTACATAACAAGAAGCTTAAAATAGTGCTTTGTCAGTCTTATCTATGCTATATTGTGTAAACATTGTGTGCCTTTTATCTAATGTATTTTGAGAACAATTCCAGCCTGCAATGGGTGACTGCCTAATGTAACACTGCTGCTGCTGTTCTCAAATGAACCTCCCAGCTGCCATGTGGTATGTATGTAGATGTAAACCGAATTAGTAAATCTAAAGTAGCAATTTGCTAGAAATTTAGTGTTGTTATTACACAGACAAGTTGCTAGAAATTTAGTGTTGTTATTACAGACAAGTTGCTAGAAATTTAGTGTTATTATTACACAGACAAGTTGCTAGAAATTTAGTGTTGTTATTACACAAACAAGTTGCTTATGTGGCAGTTGCCTATGTACCAAGTGAAAACTAGCATAGTAATGAATATTCAACTTGAGACAAGTTGATGATACTGTATATGTCAAACTTATCAGTAAAATGTAACAAACTTATAAAACAAAATTTTTAAACAATATACTTTGTATACTTTAGCAGCAGATATAATTCTTGTCTAACATCAGTGATAAAGAAATTATCACTTTGACTTTCTTGAAAGAGAAAGCCACCTTCATTATGTTCTCTAAGAAAATGTATGATCATGTTTAAACTGAACCGGGTTTTTTTAATTAAAAAAGGCATGTGAATGTTACAAATGTTTTGTACTGGGACAGCCTTAGTTGACACCAGATTGACAGACAGAGGGTAAAGTTCCAACTTTCCTACATTTTTCCTGCACTGCTTGACAGAGAAAACAGAAAAACACATAACAATTCAAAATCAAGTTTAGATTTTTTATCATTTAGATTCCATGGACATGACATTTAGTTTTTCTTCAATTATCTCAAATCTGAACACAGTTTATCTGGATTATGCCAGTCTCTCATTATTATGCAGCATGTTGCAAGGTTTATTTGGATCATGCCAGGTTTTCATTATCATGTAGCAGGTGGCAAGGTTTACCTGGATTAAACCAGGCTGTCATTATTGTGCAGCAGGTGGCAATATTGTATTCTTCTTCCCAATTTTTGCTAGCTACTATAATAATTCATTAACAAGTCAAACATGGTTAAGTGATCACCTTCATCTTAGCAATCATCTGTCCACAAGGTCCACCATCATTCAGTCCAATACAATCTTTTCACAAAAATTTGCCTGTGTATAGCAATCACCAGCCAATGCAACAAACAACTACTATTCTTTGGTCCCTTGTAACCAGACATACTGTGTATAATAACCAGAAGTTATCAACAAGCCATTTTGCTGAAATTATTTTTTCTCCTGATGTTACTGGCTGTGGCGGAGATCAACCATATATATGCATTTCCTTGGTGAATCGTGCCCATGAATGTCTTGACATTTTTAAATTGGCATTCAAATGTGCTGGTCTGATGGGTGCATGGTTCTATGAAGGATTGTTAATTATAACTGAGTGCTAAGAAAGTGAACTGATAGAAGAGGGATTAAACTTGCTGACTGAATACAAAATAAATAAAAAAATTTCAACTCCCAAAATGTACATTATTACAAGCTGGACCAACTTACTGTGACTTGTAACTACAATTTGTTCTCCACAATGGCTAATATTGTCAGCATATAATAAAATTGAGCAGTGAACAATCTGCCAGGCTATTCATGGTGTTTGTTATTTGATTAAATGAAATCTAACCATCAATTTGTTTAAACCTGTACTGCACATCAGTTTGGAAACAATTGCCAAATCTGCATAGGATATTTCTATTAATTCAAAAATTTGGCATCCTTCTGAGTTTACTTCTTAAGCAATAACAATTTTCTTTATAGCAGAATATTTGTTGTAGACAATGGATGGGTATCAGGTACAATTAATTTATGCATGGTTCATTGCCATGTCAACCAAAACCTGCTAAGAATGTGTAAAAGTCATGACAAAATTACATATTTGACAGAATTCGTTTCTAACTGAACTTTCTGTTTCTTGCCAAATCATCTATGCTTTGAAATTTCTCAATTTATGATTGAGAAAACCAAGATTTTCTAATCATTTGACTTAGTTTGTTCAAAATCCATCTAACATATGCCTAAAAGGTGTTTTGTTTTCAGTTTAGTGTCAAAATTGAACACTTAAAGTCAGTAAAGTTTGGGCTGTATATTCTGTGTTTATAATTTTCATTACTATATTCAAATAGTCTTAAACATTTAAAATAAAACAAATATTTTGGTCTAACATTAATTTTTAAAACTTTTTTTAATACCAAACAGATTGGTTACTATGGTAACTTACTGTGATAATACTAAGGAATTAAAGCTGATATTAAAAAATATCTCCAAAGCACAAAACTTTCTGTTGTGTTCATATAAATGCCTATGTTCAAGTTCAAAAGAAGTTGAAAGAAAGTTGACGAGATGATAAATATGTACTGACATTTATACCTATGCATATACTTAGGTACCATTTTTGATCCATGCTGTTTATGATAAACCATGCTCTTATCTTAAAATCAGAATTTTATCAAGAAAACAGAGATCAGCTTTAAAACGTGTTACAAGAGTTTCATGTTAATACAAACTTTAAATAAGTGGGAAGTATTAATGTAATCATGGATTTATTGTCTTGCATCATGGAAGCAAACAAGTTATGGTGGATGCCTTAAGTTTGCATACCAAAGCAAATTTAAATTCATTCAACTATCATCAAAATCCAAGTGCATGACTCTTTCAAATCTACTGTTCAGCATCAGCAAGAATTCCTCAAAGGGACTGACACTGTGCTGAATCAAAAGAATTTCCAGGAATTCATGATAAGACTACTTCTTCTCTTTAATTTTTGAGTGTTGCAACCATCTCTGACATTCTTCACTGATAACAATATTTTCGTATTAGCTGCTGTGGTATGTATATTGGATGTCAGCTTGGCACCATTTATATTTAGGACAAAATTTAGGCTGTCATTCTTTAAGAAATAAAGGAACATGAGTAAACAATTTAGTATCAAGATGAGAATTACGAGGAAAAATGTATTCATTGGAGACAGTCAATAGTACTGGGTTGTCTGTCTCTGAAATCATGACAGCCCTAACATTTGTGGAATAACAGCCATATTAAATGTTGTTGTTGTTGTTGTTGTGGGGCTTAACGCCATTTTTCAGCACACGATAGGCTATACATGGCGGCCAGTTTTAATGGTGGAGGAAGAAACCGGGAAATTCCCGGAAAGAACCACCGACCCATAAGAAGCTACTGGCAAGCTTTCTCACATATCCACATTCGCCAAATCCTTGACTCGAACCCACGCAGACAGAGGTGAGATGGCAGTGATCTGTAACGGAAAGCGCTTTGGACCACTCGGCCATTCGGGGCCCCACCATATTAAATGCATTTCATTTGTAATTTATCACACTTTTTTGTTAACTTTTCCCATCATTGAAAAGAATGACAAAAATGCACATAACTGGATGTGTCTTTAAAACATGCATTTAATTAAACCAAAACTACTGTAATAAATTAAATAAATATAATAAATTATAAATAGTTACATACTAATTATATTTCACAGTCAAATGACCTACATAGATAAAACTTACTGGAAAATTTGTCAAGTAAAGCTAGCATGATTGGGACATAATGATATCTTGATATAATCACCAACAATAACTTTATAGATTGAATACAATTAATGAGTAGATATATTATTTTATTTGCCTTAAACTATTTAAATGACTATCTTGTTATTATCATCTGTGAGAAAAACATTGCTTTAATGTTTCCCCTTTCCCAAAATTTTGGTTCATTGATCAAATTATGTAAAGGTACAGAAATGATATCTTCAGACTGCACAGACAAGATTAGTCTTTTCAAATTCTCAAACTTTCCAAATTGGTTTTGTTCAAAATTACTTGTATGTATTAAACATATTTTGTGTTTTATTCTGTAAATAAAAAAAACCAGACACATTTTTTGTTAAGCAAAATCATGAAACTGAAACTTAAATGGAAAATGTCATATGTACCTCACTATATTTTAAAATCATTTAGAATGATCATTGTTGTTGTTAAGTTATTCAAAGACCAATATCAAATTAATTTATCTCTTCTTTGTATCCCTTAATAATGAAAAATTACAATTTTACCTTTGTTATTTTGTGAATTTTCTATGCCAGCAAAGTTAGTCACATTTTTTAATAACCTGTCAAGCATCCTATCCTCTCATTATCAATGCAGAATCTGTCTTGTGTTTCTGGGATTAGTAGTTAGATATTTCTACTAATTAGAAACAATGATTTAGCAAATCTTCAAAAGCCTGGGACAACAAAAATGCAAACAAGCATGAAATCAGTATTGATCTGCAATCTCTAGTATGAAATAACAATTTAAATGGTTTTCATAATGTGAAGTTTAATTTACCCTCTGAGTGACTCACTATCATGCCTCAACTTTCTTGTGAAATTCTACAAATTTATAAATTATAATGATTTGAAAATGGTATGTGACATTAAATAATGACTGAAAAGTACTGAAACATGTTTCTCGAAAGACATCTCAATTTTACAGTGATAAATATGGACTATCAATGAGCAGAATTTGCTGTGCCATGACACTAATGGTTTTTTCTTGTTTAAAAAATAAAAGAATATTTGGGGAGTTCATTTGTAGATTTTTCATGCTGCATGGTATTATTAAACTAATGATTTGCTTCACACTTGCTGTTCAGTTCATTCTCTCAAAATGTATAAGTGATAGTTATGGGTGTAAAGACTATTTTGGTAGAACTGGGTATTTTAATTGGATTTGACAATAAGGGTATCAAAAGGTGTCATTATGTAATAAAGAGGTTGGCATCAAAAAGTGTCATTGCAAACGGTTAACCCTTTACCTTGCATAAGCAATTTTTGATGCCTCTACCACATTTCAATGGAAGCACCTTTCAATGCTTTGGTCCAATTCGCATACAAATGCATTTGGACGCCTGTACAAAATCTGCACAGAAGTTTGTTTCAATGTCTGCAGTAAACATCAGCTATTTTGAGCAGGTTTCATGGTGGCCCTTTGGCCCCCCCCCCCCGATTGGAAACTATAGATACTGAAGTAAATGACCATTATGTCACATCATATAGCTGCTATTTAAGACATCACTGTAAACTCCTATTTAAAGAAACTGGGTCTGATTCTCCACTATCCATAACTGATGCTATGGATTTTATTCACCACTTAAGACTGAGTTTGCATGATTAGAATTATGACTATGATGGCTTCAAAAGTTATTGATACACTCTAGTATATATTGCATGCAAGACTGATTTTTGATAATTATCAAATTCAAATGATATAGTCAAACAAACATAGACAACAAACTAGTAGATCTAGAAACTAAGAAAGGTACAGCTATGGTTGGTTACATAGTGTCACTGACTTGAGTTCCCACAAGATTTAAAAGCATACAAAAAAATTATCTGGTGAAAAGTAATTATGTAGCCATAACGATATAAAGATCAGATTTTATTCTTCAACCTATCTACAGATAACAATTATCAACAAAAAAGGTAAAATGGTTAAAATATATGTTTAACTTAACATATACTATAATGCTCCAAGTTTTACAGGCATGTCTATTTGCAAAGACTCATTTATGTAACAGCTGTTCTATTTATAGCACATTGTATTCTGTGGCTTCGGCACATATATACTGACAGCCTACATAGTAATAGAAGCTATGAGGTAAAGGGTTAACTATATCTATCCACCTATTTAATTTCTGTCTGCCTGTCTGTATTTATGCATGTCTGTCCTATGTATGTATGTTTCTTATATTTCTCTTGCCTTTATATTAAGTCCACCTATCTATCAAGACAACTGAGTTATGCCCCTGATAACTGTTACATACATTGGTAACTGTGTACTGTATTCAATGTAACATGTCTTGATAAGTGCACACACCTCTTTTGGTCAAGATCTACATAATATCCAAGTACATATGTTTCATGCTTTGCACATCTCATGAGAGTGAAACAGGTACCAAAATCCACTTGGAACATCATGATTTTCTTAGAACTTATCACTATACATGCTTGTTGTCTCATTACTAACCAATATTGCAGTTAAATCAGTCTAAAAAATGTATCTAAACGTGTTTAACTGGGAGCGACCATACTGGGAATTGAGACTTAACCACCAAGTGAAAAGCTCAAAACAAAGAGAAAGGGACGTAATACTTTTCGCATGTCCATACATGTGTCTTTGACATCTGTAGGTGTGTGCTTAATATGATATCTTTAATCTCAGTGAACTTACTCAAATAATATGTTACAGGTATAATGTCAAATACTGAATGCTGAACAGGCAAGAGTTAACACTTTGCTGGATACATTCCAAAATGTGCTGTTGGTCTAAAAATATAACAATACAAAGTGTCAGCAAATGAGACTGGAAAATTAGCTTACATGTTTATCTTAATAAATACTGTGCAACAATCTGCATATCTAATACAGCTAATTGAAATAAATATCCCTGTGAAGACACAAATTTAGAATCCATGTAACATTAAATTCTGCAACTTTAATACAATTTTCAGATTCAAGATCAACAACTGACCAAACCCTCAACTGAAATAAATATCCCTGTGAAGACACAAATTTAGAATCCAGGTAACACTAAAATGGGAGTTTACTTCTGCAACTTTAATACAATTTTCAGATTCAAGATCAACAACTGACCACACCCTCAATTGTTCCATACGGAATAGTGATGCAGCACTCAGAATTGGCTTAGTGTTAGATTAATATGTAGATGATAACTGTTATCTAGTGGAAAGATCCTGCATCCCTTCTGATAAGGCGTTCTCTGAGGAATCTGTCAAATTCTGCAGCATGAACACCTGCCGAACCTCTGGTGGAAGCCCACACTCTCCATCCCAGTGGGCCTCATGGAATGAATGAGACTGAAAAAAAAGAATGGTCAGTCATTACAGTATTGTAATAATATTGCTAACTGTATTTACTAGTATGTATTTTGAAATCTGAATTGCTATTAACATACCTTAATATTCACCAAGCTTAGTTTCAAGCAAATTGAATTGTTTGAAAAATTAAAGACTGTGTATAATTTGCTGTCATGGTAGGTAAGAAACCAAAATTTGTGCCTTTTTAAAGATATAAACAATAAGCTTAATTTCTACAAATATTACAAATATATTTATAAATATATAACTTTTATTTTTTGATTAAATTATTCTCTTTCAGGTACCCAGTAAAAGTATCTTTTGAAGCAGGTGATAAGTATAAATGCACTCAAGTACTTGATCAGTAACCCAAGCTCATCACTTTGATATCTGACTGGTAAGTATTTTATGAGTAGACTAAGATCAACTTCCAATCTTTGACTGGTAAGTACTTAATCAGTAACCCAAGCTCAACATTTCAATATTTGACTGGTAAGTATTTGATCAGTAGCCCAAGCTGAACAATTTGATATGTGACTGGTAAGTACTTGATCAGTAACCCAAGCTCAACATTTTGATATCTGACTGTTAAGAACTTGAACAGTAACTCAAGCTGAACATTTCAATATTTGACTGGTAAGTACTTGATCAGTAACCCAAGCTGAACATTTTGATATCTGACTGGTAAATACTTGATCAATAGCCCAAGCTCAACACTTTGATATCTGACTGATAAGTACTTGATCAGTAACCCAAGCTCAACACTTTGATATCTGACTGGTAAGTACTTTATGAGTAGACCAAGATCAACATTCCAATATTTGACTGGTAAGTACTTGATCAGTAACCCAAGCTCAACATTCCAATATTTGACTGGTAAATACTTAATCAGTAACCCAAGCTCAATATTTTGATATCTGACTGCTAAGTACTTGATCAGTAACCCAAGCTCAACACTTTGATATCTGACTGGTAAGTACTTTATGAGCAGACTAAGATCAACATTCCAATATTTGACTGGTAAGTACTTAATCAGTAACCCAAGCTCAACATTTCAATATTTGACTGGTAAGTATCTGATTGGTAACCCAAACTCAACATTCCATTATCTGAATGGTAAGCACTTAATCAGTTAACCCAAACTCAATATTTTGATATCTGACTGGTACGTACTTGATCAGTAACCCAAACTCAACATTTCGATATCTGACTGGTAAGTACTTCATCAGTAACCCAAGCTGAACATTTTGATATCTGACTGGTAAGTACTTGATCAGTAACCCAAGCTCAACATTTCAATATCTGACTGGTAAGTACTTCATCAGTAACCCAAGCTGAACATTTTGATATCTGACTGGTAAGTATTTGATCAGTAACCCAAGCTCAACATTCCAATATGACTGGTAAGTACTTTATGAGTAACCTAAGCTCAACATTCCAATATGACCGGTAAGTACTTAATCAGTAACCCAAGCACAATATTTTGATATCTGACTGGTAAGTACTTGATCAGTAACCCAAGCTCAACATTTTGATATCTGACTGGTAAGTACATAATCAGTAGCCAATCAGAATTTTAAGTTGTGTGCATAAGAATGTTTAATAACCTGTAAACCGGATAAGTGTAAAATTATTAATCTTGTCATCATCATGTGTGAATTTCTTCTCCAAAATGGGAGAGGCTTTTAATCATTTCATTCTTTTCATATCAAATAATAGTTTAGTAACTAAAGCAACACAACTATTGCTGAAGGTAGCTGAAAACTTAAGTCCAAACAATGGACAACCTTAAGGGTGGTTTTCACAAATTTAAATATTAAGTGCACATTGCAACAATTACAAATTCATGGAGTATAGTTTCTAATATTAATCTGCTTTATGCAACTGCTTTCAAGACATACTTTTGCAGACTCAATAATACAATTTACCATCCTTTCAAATTAATGTTGTTTTCATTTTCACCAATTCTACGCTATCATTGTCAATATGACCTGCTCAAATGATCAAAATAATTTTTGATTTTTTACTACCGTATTTGCCAACCTATAAGTTCATAAGAAGAATAAGTCGAATTTGCAAATTTTGTAAATTTTCCATCCTTCATTAATATATAAGTCGATGCTGAGTATAAGACGAGACCTGATCAGTACCTCAGCTTCATCTTTTTCACTTCATTCCACACAGCAATACATATTTTATCTTATCTGTAACTCTGTAGATTTTCAGGTCAGCATCATTAAATGTTGCTAATAGTACCTAATTAATTTCACATTAAGTATTTTATATGATATGTGTACTCTTAGCTACACTTAACGAAGCTGACCTAAATATTCACTTAGTTACAGATACAATAAAATTTGCAATGCAAAGTGGAATGAAACCACAGTAACATTGGGTTTCATGAATATTAATGGTATCACTGTATTCTATTTCAGATTACTGGCAATAGAGAAACTGCATCACTGATGCTAAAATGCTTTTTCCACAGTTTTCTTTTGGAGAGAGAGAGAGAGAGACTGGCATATGTATTTCGCTACTTTTTCTTCTTTATGATTAAATAAAATATGCCCCAATATGACAGAGAGAGAGAGAGAAAGGGAGATTTCAGCCCTTCTTCATGTTATTCTGTACCTTAGTGCCCTATTTAGATGAAGCTTTTGTCAAAGAAGAAAACAGTAAAAGATAAATAGAAAATGGAAACTATTAAAATACATACATGCTCCTTCAGTTTCAAAGTTTAAATATTCATAATATTTATATCCTTAAGAACTCCATTTAGGTTAAATCCCAAGAATGAATATTTAGTATGCTGTGTAATTTTCTTTGCAAGTGCAATGACCTCTCCATTCCCAACAAATAAGATTATCCTTTATTGGTAAGTGCATGTATAAACTTCCTGTAGTTAGGTGGCATTTGGCTTTGATCTTTGCTCTTTGGTCAGTTCTGTCCATGAGTACAAAAAGTGATACTGCTTGAGAAACTTGCATAAATAAGCACCTGGTATTTACTTTCATTACACTTTACTGTACTGTATTCACAATACCCTATGGGTAGCTTTATTGGTAACCTTATTAATTTGATCTGGTCTGCCAAAACTTGTTCTCTTGTTGATAATGGAATATGGTACAGCCCTTGTACATGATTAAGATCACAATTGTCTGGTAACTAAACAACACAGATTACATTTGTTCCAAAACCTCCCCACCTCTCTCCTTCATATCAAGGCATATTTTATTTGATAATGTGGAACAATAAAATAATGCTATGGAATACCTGTCTTTGTCATGGTTATGCAATTTCTAACTTATCTTTTCTAATACACATACATGTAATCAAATTTAAACAATGTATATTACTATCGCATGCTGCTTTAGCGCAATTATATCTGATGTGCATGAATTTAATACTGATGGTCATGTAAATATTTTAAATGTAAATATTCTCAATGTTGGGTCATATATTTTTTCATACACAATCTCTTCCCTAAAATGCTAATTATATTCAGACTTTATTTTTCATACTTTTGTAGAAATTTTTTTACATACTTAAAATTACATCACATACGATAAAGCGACTTCAATGACATAATCCATGTACAAGTTGATTTAGAGTATAAGATAAAACAAATATTTTCTGGTGTGCGTGTGCAATTTAGATATTTAACGTAACTTTAACAATTTTTTTTAGTCATATTGCTATGATGTCTGCAGTGTGAAAGTTTATAGCGATGTCTAGCACTGAGACATCATGCCGCAGACATGTGGCATCATGTGCCACCCCGTCACATTATCCTGACACCAGGCCGACCAGTCCAAACACTAAACTATTAATGCTGAGCACCTAGCAAGGCAGCTGTTAGTATAGTACCATTTTTACAAGTCTTTGGTATGACTCAGCTGGGGTTCTAACCCATGACCTCCCGCATCTGAGGCAGACTCTCTAATCACTAGGTCACTGAAGCGGTCCCTATTTTCTGGTAATAAAGTATTGACTTATAGGCCAGCAAATACAATAATTTTACCCTATTATTGTCAATATGACCTGATGGATAGGGAATGATCAAGACTACATTTTGAACCTATCATGGTACCATCTGAAAACAAAAACTTAATTGCTGGACATGTCCTCTAAATCTGTTTGCTAACTTTGATATTCTTTTTAAAAAAATGATTTTTGATAATTCTGAATTAATCCCCCCCTCCTCCAAGTTCCAATTTAAAGTAACAATCGGATACACAGTGGTGAATATGGGATGAGTGATTGATGAGATCCAACTATCTCTGTGTCAGTGGTCAATATTTACATGTGGGGAAAGTGGGGATGTGTGAGAGCGTGTCTGCATGCTTCATTTTTGTGCACATTTAGGGTAAAGGTATGAGTTTCCGGGTTGGGACAGATAATTTCTGTAACCAGGCTGAAGGAGGGCTTAAATTTCTATATAATTATAGGATTTGATAATTACCCATCTGCTATACATAAAGGCAGCTCAACTGCTCTTAAGCCAATCATTCTAAAAATCAGTTTAACAAGGACCTAACAGCATCTGAATCACCTGTATTAAATATTACATCATTTTAATGTTGAGCCTGACATTTTTGTGAAAGGTACATTTTTTACCAAGATGGATAAAAATATGTGAAGTGCAATTTTCATTCCTTTCATACTCACACTTTTGATGTCTCTGCACCAGATATTAGGGCACTGACCATTGCAGATAGGGCAGGGCCTCTGAAGTGCAAATCCTCCACATTCAGGACACTCAGCATCAAATTTACCATCATACCAACACTGACCACATCTACAATGGCAAATGGTACTAAACAGTCTATGTACATACCTACCAAATGGTAGTAAAGTATACATACATACATACATACATACATACATACCACAGGTAAAATGAAATTGTGAAATCCTGTTGGTCATTTGACCTATCCAAGACATACCCCACCCCAAACTCCCACCTTCATCTTACATTGGCAAGTTGACATCAGTATCACTATATATGGTATTAGCCTTATATATACTTGCCATTATAAATGTCCTTTTCTTAACATGCACACCTCAGCCTGTTCTGGTGTGAAAACCTGCACAATGTCTATGCTGTTACAGAGAGATATTCTCACTATGCTTGCAATGTAGCATAATGGGTACTGCCTCAAGTTGTCTATCTGTCAGGTCTTTGTCTTTTTCTCTTTAAATTTTTTGCTTAAGCCAGATGACATGGCTCTAAAAATGTTTACTGAGTCATCTCCTTTTACAGTTAATTTCTGACAAATCATTGTTTTTCTTGTGAACATGTAGTGAATATTTTCGAGCAACCTTGGTGATTTTTTTAAGCTAGATTAGTAATACTGAACTACGATGGATTGTGAATTTACCAAATAAAAGTGTTGTCAATCTAGATACATATCTGACATTGTTTTGTGGGAAGGAGTAGTGAAGATTCAGCAGGACTAGTACATTTCTCAATCTACTAGTCCTTCTGGCTACATGGTAATTTTTGTTACATTCCGTACCTGCAACTTACCATTTAATGAGTCTCGTTAGTTCTGGAACTTGACCTCATTAAATTTTGACTTTGCCCTGAACACTTAAATCTGAAAATTCTTTATTTCTGTTCTTCTAAATATCTTTCCTGCTAACCTGGATTTTTCCGTATAACCTTTTAGGGAAAATGTACATTCTACAGATTTGACAGTTCCAGAAAACTGCAGGTCCAGTTTACTCAGGGTCCAGATGATGCACAGTCTTAAAGAAACGAGGGTCCAAGACTAACGTTTGCTGGTCCAGGGATATGAGTCGTAAGGGAACAAAGCTCTATTTTATGTGTGGCATAAGCAAAGGTTTTGGTTTGGTACTTTAAAGCACAGCAACACAAGTTAGTTCTTTTGTGCCATGGTTAACAGGACAAAAATGTCTTGCCCAAGTACACAAAAAGATTGCTGACACAGGCTGATTCAAACCCACAACTTTGTCAGTCTAGAGCCTGGCATGCAAACCAATAGGCTAACCTGGTTTTTCATATGCCAAGGTATATTCCTCATATATGTTTGCATATGCTAGATACACCTCAAGACATGCTGGAAATCACACAGATGCAACTAACAAAGTGTTGTCTTGTTTATTCAGCATTTGTTTTTGAATGACAAGACCAGAATGTACTAGGATATCTACATTTGTATTGGATAAAGAAGACCAGACTGTACTGGGATCTCTACATTTGCATTGGATAAAGAAGACCAGATTGTACTAGGGTATCTACATTTGTATTGGATAAAAGACACCAGATTGTATTAGGATATCTACATTTATGCTGGATAAAAAAGACCAGATTGTACTAGGATATCTACATTTGTATTGGAAAAAAAAGACCAGATTGTACTAGGATATCTACATTTGTGATGGATAAAGAAGACCAGATTGTATTAGGATATCTACATTTGTATAGGGTAAAAAAGACCAGATTGTACTAGGGTATCTACATTTGTACTGGATAAAAAAGACCAGATTGTACTAGGATATCTACATCTGTATTGGATAAAAAAGACCAAATTGTATTAGGATATCCACGTTTGTGATGGCTAAAGAAGACCAGATTGTACTAGGATATCTACAATTGTACTGGATAAAGAAGACCAGATTGTATTAGGATATCTACATTTGTATTGGATAAAAAAGACAAGATTGTACTAGGATATCTACATTTGTATTGGATAAAAAACACCAGATTGTACTAGGATATCTACATTTGTGATGGGGAAGGAAGACCAGATTGTATTAGGATATCTACATTTGTATTCGATAAAGAAGACCAGATTGTAGGAGGATATCTAAATTTGTGATGGATAAAGAAGACCAGATTGTATTAGGATATCAACATTTGTGATGGATAAAGAAGACCAGATTGTACTAGGATATCTACATTTGTGATGGATAAAGAAGACCAGATTGCATTAGGATATCTACATTTGTGATGGATAAAGAAGACCAGATTGTATTAGGATATCTACATTTGTGATGGATAAAGAAGACCAGATTGTATTAGGATATCTACATTTGTGATGGATAAAGAAGACCAGATTGTATTAGGATATCTACATTTGTGATGGATAAAGAAGACCAGATTGTATTAGGATATCTACATTTGTGATGGATAAAGAAGACCAGATTGTAGTAGGATATCTACATTTGTGATGGATAAAGAAGACCAGATTGTACTAGGATATCTACATTTGTATTGGATAAAAAAGACCAGATTGTATTAGGATATCTACATTTGTATTGGATAAAAAAGACCAGATTGTACTAGGATATCTACATTTGTGATGGATAAAGAAAACCAGATTGTATTAGGATATCTACATTTGTGATGGATAAAAAAGACCAGATTGTACTAGGATATCTACCTTTGTATTGGATAAAAAAGACCAGATTGTATTAGCATATCTACATTTGTATTGGATAAAAAAGACCAGATAGTACTAGGATATCCACATTTGTATTGGATAAAGAAGACCAGATTGTACTAGGATATCTACGTTGGTGATGGATAAAGAAGACCAGACTATACCAGGATATCTACATTTGTGGTGGATAAAAAAGACCAGATAGTACTAGGATATCTACATTTGTACTGGATAAAGAAGACCAGATTGTACTAGGATATCTACGTTGGTGATGCATAAAGAAGACCAGACTATATTAGGATATCTACATTTGTGGTGGATAAAGAAGACCAGATTGTATTAGGATATCTACATTCGTATTGGATAAAAAAGACCAGATTGTACTAGGATATCTACATTTGTGATGGATAAAAAAGACCAGATTGTATTAAGATATCTACATTTATGATGGATAAAGAAGACCAGATTGTATTAGGATATCTACATTTGTAACGGATAAAGAACACCAGATTATACTAGGATATCTACATTTCTGATGGATAAAGAAGACCAGATTGTATTAGGATATCAACATTTGTATTGGATAAAAAAGACCACATTGTATTAGGATATCTACATTTGTATTGGATAAAAAAGACCACATTATACTAGGATATCTACATTTGTGGTGGATAAAAAAGACCAGATTATACTAGGATATCTACATTTGTATTGGATAAAAAAGACCAGATTGTACTAGGATATCTACATTTGTGATGGATAAGGAAGACCAGATTGTATTAGGATATCTACATTTGTGATGGATAAAGAAGACCAGACTGTATTAGGATATCTACATTTGCATTGGATAAAAAAGACCAGATTGTATTAGGATATCTACATTTGTATTGGATAAAAAAGACCAGAATGTATTAGGATATCTACATTTGTATTGGATAAAAAGACCAGATTGTATTATGATATCTACATTTGTGATGGATAAAAAAGACCAGATTGTATTACGATATCTACAATTCTATTGGATAAAAAAGACATGATTGTACTAGGATATCAACATTTGTGATGGATAAAGAAGACCAGATTCTATTAGGATATCTACATTCTATTGGATAAAAAAGACCAGATTGTATTAGGATATCTACACTTGTATTGGATAAAAAAGATAAAAAAAGACCAGATTGTACTTGGATATCTACATTTGTGATGTATAAGGAAGACCAGATTGTATTAGGATATCTGCATTTGTATTAGATAATGAAGACCAGATACTAGGATATCTACATTTTCTGTGTTGGATAAAGAAGACCAGATTGGATAATGAAGACCAGACAATACTATGATATCTACATTTGTATTGGATAAAAAAGACCAGATTGTATTAGGCTATCTACATTTGTATTGGATAAAAAAGACCAGATTGTACTATGATATCTACATTTGTATTGAATAAAAAAGACCAGATTGTACTAGGATATCTACATTTGTGATGGATAAAGAAGACCAGATTGTATTAGGATATCTACATTTGTGATGGATAAAGAAGACCAGATTGTATTAGGATATCTACATTTGTGATGGATAAAGAAGACCAGATTGTATTAGGATATCTACATTTGTGATGGATAAAGAAGACCACATTGTACTAGGATATCTACATTTGTGATGGATAAAGAAGACCAGATTGTAGTAGGATATCTACATTTGTGATGGATAAAGAAGACCAGATTGTACTAGGATATCTACATTTGTATTGGATAAAAAAGACCAGATTGGATTAGTATATCTACATTTGTATTGGATAAAAAAGGCCAGATTGTACTAGGATATCTACATTTGTGATGGATAAAGAAAACCAGATTGTATTAGGATATCTACATTTGTGATGCATAAAGAAGACCAGATGGTATTAGGATATCTACATTTGCATTGGATAAAAAAGACCAGATTGTATTAGGATATCTACATTTGTATTGGATAAAAAAGACCACATTGTATTAAGATATCTACATTTGTATTCGATAAAAAAGACCAGATTGTACTAGGATATGTACATTTGTATTGTATAAAAACACCAGATTGTATTATGATGTCTACATTTGTGATGGATAAAGAAGACCAGATTGTATTAGGATATCTACAATTCTATTGGAAAAAAAAAGTCCAGATTGTACTAGGATATCTACATTTGTGATGGATAAAGAAGACCAGATTGTAGTAGGATATCTACATATGTGATGGATAAAGAAGACCAGATTGTATTAGGATATCTACATTGTATTGGAGAAAAAAGACCAGATTGTATCAGAATATCTACACTTGTATTGGATAAAAAAGATAAAAAAAGACCAGATTGAACTAGGATATCTAGATTTGTGATGGATAAGGAAGACCAGATTGTATTACGATATCTGCATTTGTATTAGATAATGAAGACCAGATACTAGGATATCTACATTTTTTGTGTTGGATAAAGAAGACCAGATTGGATAATGAAGAACAGAAAATACTATGATATCTACATTTGTATTGGATAAAAAAGACCAGATTGTATTAGGATATCTACATTTGTATTCGATAAAAAAGACCAGATTGTACTAGGATATCTACATTTGTACTGGATAAAAAAGACCAGATTGTACTAGGATATCTACATTTGTGATGGATAAAGAAGACCAGATTGTATTAGGATATCTACATTTGTGATGGATAAAGAAGACCAGATTGTATTAGGATATCTACATTTGTGATGGATAAAGAAGACCAGATTGTATTAGGATATCTACATTTGTGATGGATAAAGAAGACCAGATTGTATTAGGATATCTACATTTGTGATGGATAAAGAAGACCAGATTGTATTAGGATATCTACATTTGTGATGGATAAAGAAGACCAGATTGTACTAGGATATCTACATTTGTATTGGATAAAAAAGACCAGATTGTACTAGGATATCTACATTTGTATTGGATAAAAAGACCAGATTGTATTATGATATCTACATTTCTGATGGATAAAAAAGACCAGATTGTATTAGGATATCTACAATTCTATTGGATAAAAAAGACCAGATTGTACTAGGATATCTACATTTGTCAAGGATAAAGAAGACCAGACTGTATTACGATATCTACATTTGTGATGGATAAAGAAGACCAGATTGTATTAGGATATCTACATTGTATTGGATAAAAAAGACCAGATTGTATTAGGATATCTACACTTGTATTGGATAAAAAAGATAAAAAAAGACCAGATTGTACTAGGATATCTACATTTGTGATGGATAAGGAAGACCAGATTGTATTAGGATATCTGCATTTGTATTAGATAATGAAGACCAGATACTAGGATATCTACATTTTTTGTGTTGGATAAAGAAGACCAGATTGGATAATGAAGACCAGACAATACTATGACATCTACATTTGTATTGGATAAAAAAGACCAGATTGTATTAGGATATCTACATTTGTATTGGATAAAAAAGACCAGATTGTACTAGGATATCTACATTTGTATTGGATAAAAAGACCAGATTGTATTACGATTTCTACATTTGTGATGGATAAAAAAAGCCCAGATTGTATTAGGATATCTCGATTCTATTGGATAAAAAAGACCAGATTGTACTAGGATATCTACATCTGTATTGGATAAAAAAGACCAGATTGTATTAGGATATCTACATTTGTGATGGATAAAAAAGACTAGATTGTACTAGGATATCTACAATTCTGCTGGATAAAAAAGACCAGATTGTACTAGGATATCTACATTTGTGATGGATAAAGAAGACCAGATTGTATTAGGATATCTACATTTGTGATGGATAAAGAAGACCAGATTGTATTAGGATATCTACATTTGTGATGGATAAAGAAGACCAGATTGTATTAGGATATCTACATTTGTGATGGATAAAGAAAACCAGATTGTATTAGGATATCTACATTTGTGATGGATAAAGAAGACCAGATTGTATTAGGATATCTACATTTATATTGGATAAAAAAGACCAGACTGTATTAGGATATCTACATTTGTATTGGATAAAAAAGACCAGATAGTACTAGGATATCTACATTTGTATTGGATAAAGAAGACCAGATTGTACTAGGATATCTACGTTGGTGATGGATAAGGAAGACCAGACTATACTAGGATATCTACATTTGTGATGGATAAAAAAGACCAGATAGTACTAGGATATATACATTTGTATTGGATAAAGAAGACCAGATTGTACTAGGATATCTACGTCGGTGATGGAGAAAGAAGACCAGACTATACTAGGATATCTACATTTGTGGTGGATAAAGAAGACCAGATTGTGTTAGGATATCTACATTCGTATTGGATAAAAAAGACCAGATTGTACTAGGATATCTACATTTGTGATGGATAAAAAAGACCAGATTGTATTACGATATCTACATTTATGATGGATAAAGAAGACCAGATTGTATTAGGATATCTACATTTGTAACGGATAAAGAAGACTAGATTATACTAGGATATCTACATCTCTGATGGATAAAGAAGACCAGATTGTATTAGGATATCTACATTTGTATTGGATAAAAAAGACCAGATTGTATTAGGATATCTACATTTGTATTGGACAAAAAAGACCACATTGTATTAGGATATCTACATTTGTATTGGATAAAAAAGACCAGATTGTACTAGGATATCTACATTTGTATTGGATAAAAAGACCAGATTGTATTATGATATCTACATTTGTGATGGTTAAAAAAGACCAGATTGTATTAGGATATCTACAATTCTATTGGATAAAAAAGTCCAGATTGCACTAGGATATCTACATTTGTGATGGATAAAGAAGACCAGATTGTATTAGGATATCTACATTTGTGATGGATAAAGAGGACAAGATTGTATTAGGATATCTACATTGTATTGGATAAAAAAGACCAGATTGTATTAGGATATCTACAATTCTATTGGATAAAAAAGTCTAGATTGTACTAGGATATCTACATTTGTGATGGATAAGGAAGACCAGATTGTATTAGGATATCTGCATTTGTATTAGATAATGAAGACCAGATACTAGGATATCTACATTTTTTGTGTTGGATAAAGAAGACCAGATTGGATAATGAAGACCAGACAATACTATGATATCTACATTTGTATTGGATAAAAAAGACCAGATTGTATTAGGATATCTACATTTGTATTGGATAAAAAAGACCAGATTGTATAGGATATCTACATTTGTAATAAAAAAGACCAGATTGTATTAGGATATCTACATTTGTGATGGATAAAGAAGACCAGATTGTATTAGGATATCTACATTTGTGATGGATAAAGAAGACCAGATTGTATTAGGATATCTACATTTGTGATGGATAAAGAAGACCAGATTGTATTAGGATATCTACATTTGTGATGGATAAAGAAGACCAGATTGTATTAGGATATCTACATTTGTGATGGTTAAAGAAGACCAGATTGTAGTAGGATATCTACATTTGTGATGGATAAAGAAGACCAGATTGTACTAGGATATCTACATTTGTATTGGATAAAAAAGACCAGATTGTATTAGGATATCTACATTTGTATTGGATAAAAAAGACCAGATTGTACTAGGATATCTACATTTGTGATGGATAAAGAAAACCAGATTGTATTAGGATATCTACATTTGTGAAGAATAAAGAAGACCAGATTGTATTAGGATATCTACATTTGTATTGGATAAAAAAGACCAGATTGTATTAGGATATCTACATTTGTATTCGATAAAAAGGACAAGATAGTACTAGGATATCTACATTTGTATTCGATAAAGAAGACCAGATTGTACTAGGATATCTACGTTGGTGATGGATAAAGAAGACCAGACTATACTAGGATATCTACATTTGTGGTAAATAAAAAAGACCAGATAGTACTAGGATATCTACATTTGTATTGGATAAAGAACACCAGATTGTACTAGGATATCTACGTTGGTGATGGATAAAGAAGACCAGAGTATACTAGGATATCTACAATTGTGGTGGATAAAGAAGACCAGATTGTATTAGGATATCTGCATTTGTATTAGATAATGAAGACCAGACACTAGGATATCTACATTTTTTGTGTTGGATAAAGAAGACCAGATTGGATAATGAAGACCAGACAATACTATGATATCTACATTTCTATTGGATAAAAAAGACCAGATTGTATTAGGATATCTACATTTGTATTGGATAAAAAAGACCACATTGTACTAGGATATCTACATTTGTGATGGATAAGGAAGACCAGATTGTACTAGGATATCTACATTTGTGATGGATAAAGAAGACCAGATTGTATTAGGATATCTACATTTGTATTGGATAAAAAAGACCAGATTGTATTAGGATATCTACATTTGTATTGGATAAAAAAGACCAGATTGTACAAGTATATCTACATTTGTGATGGATAAGGAAAACCAGATTGTATTATGATATCTACATTTGTGATGGATAAAAAAGACCAGATTGTATTAGGATATCTATAATTCTATTGGATAAAAAAGATCAGATTGTACTAGGATATCTACGTTTGTGATGGATAAAGAAGACCAGATTGTATTAGGATATCTACATTTATGATGGATAAAGAAGACCAGATTATACAACGATATCTACATTTCTGATGGATAAAGAAGACCAGATTGTATTAGGATATCTACATTTGTATTGGATAAAAAAGACCAGATTGTATTAGGATATCTAACTTTGTATTGGATAAAGAAGACCAGATTGTACTAGGATATCTACGTTGGTGATGGATAAAGAAGACCAGACTATACTAGGATATCTACATTTGTGGTGAATAAAAAAGACCAGATAGTACTAGGATATCTACATTTGTATTGGATAAAGAACACCAGATTGTACTAGGATATCTACGTTGGTGATGGATAAAGAAGACCAGAGTATACTAGGATATCTACAATTGTGGTGGATAAAGAAGACCAGATTGTATTAGGATATCTGCATTTGTATTAGATAATGAAGACCAGACACTAGGATATCTACATTTTTTGTGTTGGATAAAGAAGACCAGATTGGATAATGAAGACCAGACAATACTATGATATCTAAATTTCTATTGGATAAAAAAGACCAGATTGTATTAGGATATCTACATTTGTATTGGATAAAAAAGACCACATTGTACTAGGATATCTACATTTGTGATGGATAAGGAAGACCAGATTGTACTAGGATATCTACATTTCTGAAGGATAAAGAAGACCAGATTGTATTAGGATATCTACATTTGTGATGGATAAAAAAGACCAGATTGTATTAGGATATCTACAATTCTATTGGATAAAAAAGATCAGATTGTACTAGGATATCTACATTTGTGATGGATAAAGAAGACCAGATTGTATTAGGATATCTACATTTGTGATGGATAAAGAAGACCAGATTATACTACGATATCTACATTTCTGATGGATAAAGAAGACCAGATTGTATTAGGATATCTACATTTGTATTGGATAAAAAAGACCAGATTGTATTAGGATATCTAACTTTGTATTGGATAAAAAAGACCAGATTGTACTAGGACATCTACATTTGAGGTGGATAAAAAAGACCAGATTATACTAGGATATCTACATTTGTTCTGGATAAAAAAGACCAGATTATACTAGGGTATCTACATTTGTGATGGATAAGGAAGACCAGATTGTATTAGGATATCTACATTTGTGATGGATAAGGAAGACCAAATTGTATTAGGATATCTACATTTGTATTGGATAAAAAAGACCAGATTGTATTAGGATATCTACATTTGTATTGGATAAAAAAGACCAGATTGTACTAGGATATCTACATTTGTATTGGATAAAAAGACCAGATTGTATTATGATGTCTACATTTGTGATGGATAAAAAAGACCAGATTGTATTAGGATATCTACAATTCTATTGGATAAAAAAGATCAGATTGTACTAGGATATCTACATTTGTGATGGATAAAGAAGACCAGATTGTATTAGGATATCTACATTTGTGATGGATAAAGAAGACCAGATTATACTACGATATCTACATTTCTGATGGATAAAGAAGACCAGATTGTATTAGGATATCTACATTTGTATTGGATAAAAAAGACCAGATTGTATTAGGATATCTAACTTTGTATTGGATAAAAAAGACCAGCTTGTACTAGGATATCTACATTTGAGGTGGATAAAAAAGACCAGATTATACTAGGATATCTACATTTGTTCTGGATAAAAAAGACCAGATTATACTAGGGTATCTACATTTGTGATGGATAAGGAAGACCAGATTGTATTAGGATATCTACATTTGTGATGGATAAGGAAGACCAAATTGTATTAGGATATCTACATTTGTATTGGATAAAAAAGACCAGATTGTATTAGGATATCTACATTTGTATTGGATAAAAAAGACCAGATTGCACTAGGATATCTACATTTGTATTGGATAAAAAGACCAGATTGTATTATGATGTCTACATTTGTGATGGAAAAAAAGACCAGATTGTATTAGGATATCTACAATTCTATTGGATAAAAAAGACCAGATTGTACTAGGATATCTACATTTGTGATGGATAAAAAAGACCAGATTGTATTAAGATATCTACATTTATGATGGATAAAGAAGACCAGATTGTATTAGGATATCTACATTTGTAACGGATAAAGAAGACCAGATTATACTAGGATATCTACATTTCTGATGGATAAAGAAGACCAGATTGTATTAGGATATCTACATTTGTATTGGATAAAAAAGACCACATTGTATTAGGATATCTACATTTGTATTGGATAAAAAAGGCCACATTGTACTAGGATATCTACATTTGTGGTGGATAAAAAAGACCAGATTATACTAGGATATCTACATTTGTATTGGATAAAAAAGACCAGATTGTACTAGGATATCTACATTTGTGATGGATAAGGAAGACTAGATTGTATTAGGATATCTACATTTGTGATGGATAAAGAAGACCAGACTGTATTAGGATATCTACATTTGTATTGGATAAAAAAGACCAGATTGTATTAGGATATCTGCATTTGTATTGGATAAAAAAGACCAGAATGTATTAGGATATCTACATTTGTATTGGATAAAAAGACCAGATTGTATTATGATATCTACATTTGTGATGGATAAAAAAGACCAGATTGTATTAGGATATCTACAATTCTATTGGATAAAAAAGACATGATTGTACTAGGATATCTACATTTGTGATGGATAAAGAAGACCAGATTGTATTAGGATATCTACATTCTATTGGATAAAAAAGACCAGATTGTATTAGGATATCTACACTTGTATTGGATAAAAAAGATAAAAAGAGACCAGATTGTACTTGGATATCTACATTTGTGATGGATAAGGAAGACCAGATTGTATTAGGATATCTGCATTTGTATTAGATAATGAAGACCAGATACTAGGATATCTACATTTTTTGTGTTGGATAAAGAAGACCAGATTGGATAATGAAGACCAGACAATACTATGATATCTACATTTGTATTGGATAAAAAAGACCAGATTGTATTAGGATATCTACATTTGTATTGGATAAAAAAGACCAGATTGTACTATGATATCTACATTTGTATTGGATAAAAAAGACCAGATTGTACTAGGATATCTACATTTGTGATGGATAAAGAAGACCAGATTGTATTAGGATATCTACATTCGTGATGGATAAAGAAGACCAGATTGTATTAGGATATCTACATTTGTGATGGATAAAGAAGACCACATTGTACTAGGATATCTACATTTGTGATGGATAAAGAAGACCAGATTGTAGTAGGATATCTACATTTGTGATGGATAAAGAAGACCAGATTGTACTAGGATATCTACATTTGTATTGGATAAAAAAGACCAGATTGGATTAGGATATCTACATTTGTATTGGATAAAAAAGGCCAGATTGTACTAGGATATCTACATTTGTGATGGATAAAGAAAACCAGATTGTATTAGGATATCTACATTTGTGATGGATAAAGAAGACCAGATGGTATTAGGATATCTACATTTGTATTGGATAAAAAAGACCAGATTGTATTAGGATATCTACATTTGTATTGGATAAAAAAGACCACATTGTATTAGGATATCTACATTTGTATTGGATAAAAAAGACCAGATTGTACTAGGATATGTACATTTGTATTGGATAAAAACACCAGATTGTATTATGATGTCTACATTTGTGATGGATAAAAAAGACCAGATTGTATTAGGATATCTACAATTCTATTGGATAAAAAAGTGCAGATTGTACTAGGATATCTACATTTGTGATGGATAAAGAAGACCAGATTGTATTAGGATATCTACATTTGTGATGGATAAAGAAGACCAGATTGTATTAGGATATCTACATTGTATTGGAGAAAAAAGACCAGATTGTATCAGGATATCTACACTTGTATTGGATAAAAAAGATAAAAAAAGACCAGATTGTACTAGGATATCTACATTTGTGATGGATAAGGAAGACCAGATTGTATTAGGATATCTGCATTTGTATTAGATAATGAAGACCAGATACTAGGATATCTACATTTTTTGTGTTGGATAAAGAAGACCAGATTGGATAATGAAGACCAGAAAATACTATGATATCTACATTTGTATTGGATAAAAAAGAACAGATTATATTAGGATATCCACATTTGTATTGGATAAAAAAGACCAGATTGTACTAGGATATCTACATTTGTACTGGATAAAAAAGGCCAGATTGTACTAGGATATCTACATTTGTGATGGATAAAGAAGACCAGCTTGTATCAGGATATCTACAATTGTGATGGATAAAGAAGACCAGATTGTATTAGAATATCTACATTTGTGATGGATAAAGAAGACCAGATTGTATTAGGATATCTACATTTGTGATGGATAAAGAAGACCAGATTGTATTAGGATATCTACATTTGTGATGGATAAAGAAGACCAGATTGTATTAGGATATCTACATTTGTGATGGATAAAGAAGACCAGATTGCATTAGGATATCTACATTTGTGATGGATA
>JAECUM010002416.1:0-57772 GCA_016617855.1 Megalonaias nervosa
CATTTAACTGAATAACCAAGAGTTACTGTACTTATTAACCAACAGTCTGTCTTCAGCAAAATAAATGTGTTTGCCAATACAGAGTTTGACGATAAACTGGGAAAGTAACACCTACATTCATTGGATTTTAGTCCAATTTCTATTAAAATTTACTCATAGGCAAACAAGTATTGTCTAATTTGATTCAGATAACTGAGTTTACCATGTTTTAAATGTGAACATGGCCTTGGACCAAAACAAAATAGAAAAAAAAAAAATGCACTGGCATTTGAAACTTATTAACATCGATAAATATTCAAATTCTCTCTCTAAATACATTACATATATGAATAGGAAAATTTGGTATTCATTTTAAGTATAGTAAGACTGACCAAATTTTCACTGAAAGGCATAGTAATCCACTTAAAACATCTAACCATCAACTTATGTAGTAATGTCCGAGGCCAGATATATAGATATATGGACAAATGGCTCCAAAAGAGATATAATAAAAGCCATAAACTGGAACTGCTTTGAAATTTATTATAAAAAAGTATGTATATGCATTTAAATATTAATTATGATTAAACTGTACATAATGACCTCAAGGCTCCAAAGCCCAAACATCACCGAGTATCTATAGCAATTAATATTTTTAAAAAAGATTTGTCCATATTGTATTGAACCCTAATGTAAAAGAACATAATCGGAATAGGCATTTCAAACGCATTTTGGGGTTACCTGTGCTAGTTGCAGTAATAAATCCTGAAATCTTGAAAAGAAACAAAACTTTTCCTCAAAACATGATCTAAAAATGTCCCTGGAAGCATGAATCATTACAATCCATCAAGTATTCAGAAAACTAATGTCAACTTTCACTTAATCTGTCATTTAGAAAAATTCCTGAAACACTGAATCCAAAAATGAATCAGTCCCAAATCTAATACATGAAAAATCATTTCCACTGAAATTAGTCTTATCTAACAGTATATATCCAGGTTCTGAACAAACCCTAAACTACTGAATAGCTATGAATCAGAATTTGATGATCAGCAGCAGCCAGCTCTATCTCTACAGCCTTGGCTTCAGACATTTCATCTTCTGCCCCATCTAATAATGTGTGCAAAAAGTCAAAGCCTGTGCTGGAGAATCATCATCAGTACCATACATATCCCATTAAAAGTGTAAATAACTCTGTTCTGAGGGACACCTTCGGATACAAGAACAGAACATAAATCTTCTCAAATAGGTATAACCACAGATGGCCCAGAGGACTAAATGATAGAACAGGCATAACCACAATGGACTCATTAGTAGAACCATCAAAGTACTATCTATACTTGCTTGTAAGTCGAATCAAACTGCAAACAGATGTGCTAATCTGCTGTAGCATAATGTGCCGGAAGATCAGGGTCTATTTTATTTATTCCATTACTCCTACCAAACAGCACAGACTGAGATCTGCTGGTGCATTATGCAAGGCAGATCTGGGTCTGTACAGTCTGCAGTTCGACTGGACTTACAAGTGAGTATATATGGTATTTTATGCTGACACTTGTCCAGTGTGCATTAGTATTAATTTTATAGTGCATACTGATAATTCACCCAAAAAATGGTTTTAAAATTTAAGTTATGACGATTTTGAATTGGTATAATATATAATGGCAGCTGAATTTGTGACTAACATTAAGCCTTAAAGTCCATCACACTGCCAGTGTGCCAGTAAATCCAGTGTTGGTCACACCTTTGCCAGCCAGGTTCTGGCAGGTGCTCCATAGGCATTGGCACATGTTAGGATTTGAATGATATACCATGATATGTTATTTGAGGGCTCTATGAGATAAATTAGCTCAAATGACAATCATGTCTCTTGAGTAAATGCACACATTTTTCCATGGCTTTACATTAGTCCATTTTTCATGGCTTTTGCAGAAAGATGAACATCAACAACAACAAAACCACCACCCCTGGTTCTCAAGATTTTTCACAGCTGTTGGTAACAATACAAAAAAATAACAAAACAGAGCAGGGTGGGGGGAGATGCCACATTGGCCAGAAACTCCAGGAATCCTTCCTTGGAATCAGTCATTTAGATGTTATAGATGTTCAGTATTGAGACAAGTAAAATTGAAATACTCAAGACTCTATTCTTTTCGCATTTCCAAAATCCTTTTCAAGTATTTGTTGTCATTGGTACCATATGCATTATAAACAACCTCTAGAACTGAATCAGGTGCAAAGCAACATGAAAGGTATTATATATGTATATCTGAAGTTGCCATACAAATGTTACCATCACCACACTCAAATCTTTTCATCACAAACCTACAAAAATATATGATCTCAAATTATTCAATCATAGCTTTGCAAAAAAAAATCAATACTTGTTATGAACAGAGGTGCTTTACCATCACAATCTTTATCCAATCAAAATCTAACCACCAAGATCTGAAACCCATTATAACCAAGTGCAAATTCTGCAATCTGTGGAAAAGGTTAACTGTCCATCCAAACCGTTCCAAGTTATGTACAGTATATAACACATGGAACATTCATTTAATTTTGTTATTAGTTTTTTTCCCCATTGGTTTTCAGGAAATAACATTTCTGTTGGTAATTATATAGTAGATCAAGGTCTTCTTTTAATTGATCATGTGATTAATTTTACAGAGCATCTTTATATTCAATGATAGCATCAACCAGAACAGAATCCAATAATATCTGTACCCAAACCACAAAATAATGGGGCAATAAAAATTATATGGCCCCTTAATTAAAGCTTTTGTCACTTTTACTGCCTCCAAAACAAGGACCAAAAATACATTAAATATTCTAATGTCTGCTCTGAATGAATACAGACCATTACAACTGACCAGCCATGACCACCACAGCCAAAGGATAATCAAAATCCTGAAACCTCTTGAAGATATCCCTTGATCCCATAATCTTGGCATTAGTCTGTGTAACTCTTGACAAGTTGGAAAGCAGGTTCTCTATGTTCAGGATCCAAGAGAATCAGATGGTAGTCATGTTTTCCACCAACACCACTATTAAAAGAAAATAGTAGCCAAGACATGGTACTTTAACTTGAAATAGTAAACATAACAAGTTTTCCCTTTTAACTCTTTATGAGTTATCAAAAATTACTCTGTGATAAAGTAGGGCTGTAAGATTTTGAGAAAAAAATAGTCATACGGGAGTTGAAAATTCACTCACACCTCAAAATGGAAACTGAAAATTTCCACTGGTCAAGTGGATTTTCCAATCCAATTCCAGTGCTAATTCAGGCTGACAAGTGTTTCTCTTTAATGAAAAGGATGTTCTGTTGAGAAAATTGCCTACTTGATCACTGAACGTCCATAACTTCTACCAAAACATTTCCTTTCCATTTTATTTTGATCATGCTCATCCTAGCACTTTGCTCTCAAGTTTCAATAAATGTTTACCAGAGGGAGAGCAGATAATTGTAATTAGTTATAACTGGTGTTCAATTGGGCACAGAGTAAGTTTCAGAAAAGCAGGCTTTCACAAGACTGAATTTAGGTCCTTAACAGTGTAAACATTGATATTTCTATATAAATGGATGACTAGAAGTTTATCCTGAACGAGCAAAAATATTTTCAGTACCACTACATGTACCTGCCTGATTGGGTTTGTGAATTTTAAGACGATTTTCAAGGTCTTTCCTGGCATCATGTCATATATACCTATATATTCTTGCTCTGGTTTATGCAAAAAGGAAACATTTTATCTCCTTTAAAATAGTTGGAAAAAAAATCTTAAGGTGAAAGAAATAAAAATATCACATTCTGAAAAACAATCCAGCCGCCTACCCCAAAATATTAATGGAGGTCCTTTATTTGAATTTACTAAATGGTAGTCCATATGAAATAGCATGTAACCAGGCTTCATGCACAGATTTATTGGTTTCTGATCATTTATGCACATTATATAGAGCATGTATGCAGTTTATTCAAGAACATGTGAATATGGGAATCATGCTAATTCTTTTTTTCTTAAATCAACATAAAACAAAAATCAACTGAATGCTTGTTGTTGTTGTTGTTGTTATAGGGTTTAACGCCATTTTTCAGCACAAGATAGGCTATACATGGCGGCCAGTATTAATGGTGGAGGAAGAACCCGGGAAAACCCCGGAAAGAACCACCAACCCACGAGAAGCTACCGGCAAGCTTTCTCACATACCTATATTGGTCAAGCCCAAGACTCGAACCCATGCAGACAGAGGTGAGATGGCAGTGATCCGTAACGGTGAGCGCTTTAGACCGCTTGCCACTCGGGGCCCCACTGAATGCTTGAAAAGCATACCTAATAATAGTTTTGCTAACCTTATCTTTGTTTACTTCAATAATCTCCCACCCTCCCCCACCTCCAGCAGCATCAGAATAAACCCTGCATGTGTATAATGCGCCGACAGTCAGTATTCATTTAAAAAGGACTGTCGTAAAGTCTAAGAAAACCATGCATTCAAACTGTTAAGAATTTTTAACTTGAAACAAATAATGTCCATTATAAATGCCAAATTCCCTTAAGTATAGGTTTAACCTTATCTATTCAAGGACAATAGGTTGTCCCCTTCATGCTACCATTAAAGTGATTGCTGGGTGAAGTTAAACTGATTGCATACCAGTCTACTATTCTGACAGACAGACCCAAAATTACAAGCAACATTACTACGGTATCAGAAGTACTTGTAACCATCACTGATTGATGATTATAAAGTACAGCAAACAAAAACACAAAATTGTGGGTGTATGGAGGAAAAATCTGATTCAATTATGACAAAATTTGGTAAAACTTTTTATTCGTTTCTAAGAGCTCTTAAAGCATGTTACATGTAGTATATGCGTTTTATTGCAGATGTCTAACAATTTGGTGAATTAGACCTTTTGTACCTAGGTCTGGCTAAGATTCCTGTAATTCAAAATTTGCTCTTCTGCAGAAAGTGTAAAGCAATAGCTGAGTGATAAACATATCTAATGGGTAACAGGTGCCATACAGCTTGGTAGCAACTGGCATACACTTTTCTAGCATCTATCACATACAATTCCTAGTGATTTAGCCAGCAGAGGAGTTCATGGTGTATGGTTGTCTACTTTCTGATTACTATTAACCAACAATTACAGGTGTATGGTTTAAAGGAAACTTTAAAACTGATCACATTGTTAAATAAGAGTGGTTTCAATAGAATGTCAAGGGGTGCATGTCAATCAATCAATCATGTGCCTAAAGGCTGCCCTGACTTGACAGATTAGAAACTGGCAGGCAGGGGCTAATGAGCAGACTAACCACAAATGGCATGGCTAATATTAATTCCACCACCCTATACAAACACTTAGATGACCATTCCCCTCATCACATGGTCAGCTTGTTTGGGGGGGGGGGGGGTTTAGCATAAAGAAGGAGGTATGTGCTTGCTTTTTTTATGTTATTAACATAGCTTAAAATATTTTTGAAATATCGCTATGATATCTGCAGTCTGGCAGTTTATAGTGATGTCTAGCAATGGAGCATCATGCAACAGACATGTAGCATCATGTCCCACCCAGTCACATTATCCTGACACCAGACTGACCAGTCCTAACACTAACCGCTTAATGCTGAGCACCTATAAGTCTTTGATATGACTCGCCTGCGGTTCAAACCTGTGACCTCCCACATCCAAAGCGGATGCTCTAACCACTTAGGCCACTGGAGCTGTCTAATAAGGAGGAGGAGAAGGATGCATGTGAAAATCAAGCTGAAGGAGTATGAAAGGGTATGGATCTTTGCTACACACACAACTAACCGCATCACGACAGCATAAAATCATGATTTATGACAGCAACATAATGGGCGACAACAAAATCTGGCATGACAAGTCAAATATATGCTTGTCACCTAAATACACATAGTGCACCTAACATTATGAACAGATGAAGTACATTTACTTACATCATTACATGATTATAGATTTATTGCAGCCAAACCTTTTTTGAAATCTGGATCAGAGGAGTGGGGGATGTGGTCTCATAATTTGGTTCAAGCTGGATTCAATGATAGCAGATGCCTTTAAAGAGGTGATCTCAAAAGTAGTTTTGATTGTAAAAAATCACCCATTTAATGGAATGGAAACCTGGTAATTTTGCGCTGGTTTATGCAACCCAAAGGGTAACTATAATTACTGAGTAAACTATATTTTAACTGCAGCCAGGTTTCAATATTATCCGATAGGTTCACCTTTAAATAAAGTTTGAGTGTATGTATATATATATATATATATATATATATATATATATATATATATATATGGCACAATCCCCCTTTGGGTCCTTCTCTTAATGTTGATGACTTCCATGTCATAATACCTAGCAACAAGCTAATAGCAAGGAACAATCCATAACCTCACTCAATTTCTCATGACTTTTGACCTAAATCCTACGTCTGGCTCATCTTCTTGGAACAACATGTATATATTAAGGCACTGTTATATTTCATAACTGTTTTGAAATCAAATTTTTCCCCTTTCTTTCTTTCTTTTGCAAACAACCAAGTTTTTCCTTTTAATACAAAAATTGATTTATTAAGTAAAAATACTGGAGGAAATATTGACAGTCTCTGCAGTAATCAGAACATAACTGCCTGTAAGAATTCCTTAAATAAAATAATACAAGGAATCAAAGAAACAAAAAGCAAATAACTGAGGGCACTCACTAACAGGTTCTCAAAACACAAGCATCAATTTTCATTTCATTCTTTATGCATATTTCAAATCTGTGGCATTTTGGTCTCCAAGTCTTGGATGACTGAAAATCTGTTGATTCCAATTAAGATTTGTAGTCATTATGGGGTCAAGCAAAAGGAGCAAAATAGTTTCCAGGTTCTATCTGATAGTATTACCAGATACAGAATGTGAAGTGAATGGCTTATCTCTCGACAAATCAGAGACCAGAAAAACAGTACAAAATTGATTTTTCTTCTATTTTTCCCTCCAATATGTTAAAAGGGCCAGAGTAATACAGGCATATCAAAGGTAACAATGAGTTAACACAAGGCCAATGCCTGTATAATTTCATAGTGAGGAAAAAAAGAATCACATAATACCAACATTTTTTACTAAGATTAAAAGAAAAACTGACACAAAAGCATTACGTCTCTTCCAATTGATCCTTGAAATCAAAATCACCAATACAGCTCATATTTGAATAATGTGTGTTACTATATACATTTGCTTGTAAGTAGAGTTCAACTGCAAACTGCACAAACCCAGACCTATCACATAATGCACCAGCAGATCTGGGTCTGTGCAGTTTGTTAAGAGTAATCAGTAGAACAAACAATATATACCCTGGCCCGCAGGCACATCATGTTATGACATATCAGGATCTTTGTTGTTTGCAGTTTGACTTGACTTACAAGTCAGTATATCTGGCATGTAGTAAGGTTTAACTGGCATCTCAGCATTAATTGTGGCTCTATGGTGCCACCCAAAAGTAAAATTTCACATGCTGTGCCACAACTATGGGTCCCAGGTAGAAGGAGACGATGGTAGTATGTAATCTCGAAAGTACTGTCTTCACAACATCCTCAAAGGAAGCGTGTGTGATTTGAATTTTTAATGTAGGTTTAAAATATTTTCACTCATATCGCTATGTCTGCAATGTGTCAATTTATAGTGATGTCTAGCAATGGGGCATCATGCTGCAGACAAGTAGCATTATGTCCCACCAAGTTACATTATCCTGACACCAGGCCAACCAGTCCTAACACTAATTTCTTAATGCTAAGCACCTAGCGAGGCAGCTGTCAGAACCATTATTATAAGTCTCTGATATAACTCAGCCGGGGTTCAAACCTGTGACCTCCCGCAGAAGCGGATGCTCTAACCACTAGCCCATCAAAGCAGTCCCTCCATGAGAAGAATGTTTAAGATAGGTCTATGAGGTAGCAAAGTCTTGAAAATGGGCTTTTAATTTCATGAAAGATCTCTATCGGCAAACACTTTTGTGGTGGTGTCAATACATTGAGATGATGGAAACAGAGGTATCAAATGAGCCATTAAGAGGAAGAAAAAGACACGTCCAACCCTTCACTCAGGAGGCGTAAGGATAAAAACAGTGCCCCAACCAGACATATAGGCATATCTTCATTATCCCCAGCACAGACCCAATTGAGACTAAACGATCTCTAAGGTAACCAATTTTTTGCAAAAAGTCCCAGCTGATGAAGGAGGAATGGATTCATAATTCCCATCAAAGTGAGTATAAATTTACAAGGCACAAATCTTGCCCCTTATTTTCATAGACAAAGAAGTGAGCAAGAATCAGTCATGAGTGTGATACCTTCAATGGAAGCTTCACTCAATGGTTCATAGAGGGTTTTAGTTAACGACCACTAAACACAAGATAGATTATATCTGGGCATAAGAGAACAGGAGACAGGTCTCTGCAGCAAAATACCTAACGAGACCAGCAAAATCCAAACTGACTGCAAATCACTGCAAGAATTTAGGTGTGTTGGAAATAGTAACTCCATAGCCATCATCATCAGTCAAGACTGAAGATCTTTTTTCTTGTTCTTGATAAGAAACAAAAGGAAATCAGTGACCGAGACTGCTGGGATGAACATGTTTCTAACTGCACCATTTACAGAACATTCTCCACCTGGCATCACAGATCTCTGATGCAGAATCTCCCCTAACCTAAATGATGCAACTGGCAACTCAGCTTGAAAACTTGTTCTTGCAGATAGATTGCCATCTGCCGAGTTGTTTGGGGTTTCACACCACTCCTCAGTACATGATAGGCTATACATGGAGGTCACTATAACTGGTGGAGGAAGAACCAGGGAAAATCCCATTAAGAACCAGCAATCTACAGAAAGCTAATGGCAAGCTTTTTCACATACCTACATTGGCCAAGTCCAAGACCTGAACTCATGCAGACAGAAGTGACATCAAGTCAAGCCTGAAGGTGGGGAATATATGGGCTATTTTGCAGGTGAGCTCCAATCTGTTCTGACAGATTCTTCCTCTGAGGAAGAGACCTGGGTTGACCTATCTACAGGTCTATAAGATTGCTGAACCATGATTGTCGGGACCATGACAGGGTTAAGAGAATAATATGAGCAGTGGAAATTCAGAATTTGTTTAGAACTTGAGGTAGCAATCAAAACTGTGGGGAAACATACACGAAAAAACAATTCCACTGGAAGCTGAATGCATCCACTGCCCATTCGTCTGATCCAGGACTGGAGAATTGTAAAAAGAAAGTCTGTTACTGTGCTTGGTTGCAAACAAGTCCACCAACAGCTTGCCCCAAATCATGAAAAGGTTATGAAACAGTGTAGAGATCATTCTGTGAGAACTGTGTTTTGCTATGACAGATGTGTTCTTGGAGGAGACCAAGACACATTAACCGCTTACTCTGTTAATACAACCTTGCAAAGCTCGACATACAGCTCTCTCTTCCAGACTGTTCAGGGGGAAGGACAATTCATCCAGTGTCCAATGACCCTGGAGAACTTCCAGACTGTTCAGGGGGAAGGACAATTCATCCAGTGTCCAATGACCCTGGGGAACTTCCAGACTGTTCAGGGGGAAGGACAATTCATCCAGTGTCCAATGACCCTGGGGAACTGCATGCTCTAACTCTAAATGAGAACCAAAATCAGATGTGTCACCAGATTTAAGATGGGTAGGATGCATGCATGGGGACCCCCGTCAGAAAACTGTCCTCAAACTCAGATGGGCATGACATGCTACCCTGGGGTGCAGTGCAGCTCCTCCCTAGTGGACATATGTCACATAATACCCAGGAAGTGACAGGGTGTGGTGAATCTCCCTCATGGGTAAGGGTTAAATGATTCATCAATATATTGATACACTGATATTTTTGTCATACCAATACACATATTGACATAAGAGGTGGTGAATGGATACAAAACAATATACTTGCCCTATACAAGTTACTTTAATATTCAGTAGTCATGAATAATTATTAATATTCAGTAGTCATGAATAATTATTAATTTACCTTTTTATTCATTAAATTCAGAATTCATCTGAGACAGATCTCATAATGACAGGCACTTATTTTTATCAGTAAAAAAAAAAAACAACCAATTACACTGTAACACCTGCTCACCTTCTATAAATTAACACAAGGTGGCATGGTTCATAATGTCACCTCCTCCACCTCCCCAATTCCATGCAACGTATATATGCCAACTGCATGTTAAGCATGAAGAAGACATTCCTCATGTATTCTGCATGTATAATGAAGTACTTTGCTCATCATTTAATAACCACTTTTATGCGATATTACTGTTGATTCGTATACAGTCTACTTGGGTCTAATTTGATGACTACACTTCCAGTGTGTCACACAGTGACAAATGTTGAACTGAATTCTGATTGGTAGTTATTGTTTGTTCCAGTCTAGGGCAAGCAATAACCACCAATCAGAACTAATGTAGCTTATTCCCCACATCACATGCAGGAAGTATTGGTAACAGAAACTTCAATGATCTGTAAAGTACTCTATCTCTCTTTATATGCCGAGATATTTAATCAATGACTGAACGTGCCACCAGGTTAAAACAAATTAGCACAGAATCAGCAATGGGACAGATTTCAAACTGCACAAGTTTGTCACCTTATGTAAATATTTTAATTTTCAGAAGGTGAGTGGGTGTTGTCAATAGTTTTCTTCTTCACTAATAAAAACAAGTGCTTGTGGCCACGACAGTTGTTTTGCATCTATAGGAAGTACAATGTAATAGATCTTGCTCATATTGATCCCAACTCCCACACCTGGATTTGTTCGAAATGAGATTTTCCTAGAAGATAACATTGTAATATCTTCCAAGTTTAAGTGAAGACATGAAATTGGTAATAAGACCTGTTTAAAGCATTCATGCAGTGCCAAACAAAGAGCATAGTGGCCAAGAAGAGTTATGCAACATAAATGACCTAAAAAGTTGAATTAAAATTACTGACAACTAACAGTCTGTTTGAAAGTATTTTTGTTATCTTGTCATGGATGAGAATGGCATATAAATAGATGTTAAGTTTATGTCTCTCTGTAATCTGTTGTATTTGTTGTTTTTGTTTTTTTTTTAAATACAACCAATATGTCAACACACATAAAAGGGCACCACCTAACACTGACAGACCTTGTAAAGATGAAAAGACCATTAAGTTCATATGTGTATCGATAATGTATCATATCATAGGAGTGCTCTTCTGAACTTAAGACCTATTCATCTTGCAGTGGACTCCTTGAGGCTCTGCAAGAGGGAAAAGTAAAAAATCTGAAGTGGAGGATGAAGTACATTTCCTGTGCTCTCTATATATGCAACTGAAATTGGTTAAATTCCCAATTTCATTAGACCATAATTCCAAAATACATGATGATTCTTTCCTGTAAAATCTGAACAAGTTAGACATTTTGCATGATATCCCAAGAAGGGTCTTCTTGTGGCCACATTTACCAATTTACTGTCCCAACAATTGTTCTCTGAAATAAACCTTACGTGGAAGACAACAGTGAATAATGACAATATATTCTGTCACACTTGAACTTACCTGTGTTGTTTCTTAACACAGTGGTTCCCAACCTATTTTGCTGCAACCCTAAATTGGCCACCAATTAGACCTCCAATACTTAAGTCTTATGTTCTGATAACCTTACACAACCCTACTGACGACCTCTCACCCTGATTTGGATGTACCCTAACCCCTGAGTGGTGGAATACAGTGTGGTAACCCAAGAGGTCCCTTAAGGAACTAAATTCAAAAAGGAGCCAGGGGTTACTGGCATATAAAATCAATACAGAATGGATAAATGTAAACCTAGACATGTTATTTGTCAAAGGGAGACAGCAATTTGGTAAAGCACTTGCAAGAAGCATTTTTCTCTGCTCACAATGTACAACATGTCTAATAACATGGCATCTTTGGGAAAAAAATGACAGATGACTGTTCCACACATGGGCATGCAATGTTCATGAGTTGACTGTGTTTTACGAGTCTCTACTCTTCATCAAATGGATGTGGTTTTTCAGCATAAAAGATATCTAAGCAACAGCAATGGGTATTGTATTGCCATTAAATTTATAGTTCTTAACCTGGAAAAAGTTTTCCATACATGGTACTGAAATGTCAGCTATTATTACAGAAAATATTGATAATGAACTCTTTTTGTACATCTGAACCTGGTGAAAGTACAACCATAATTCAACTCAAGGGATGTAACTCTGAAAAATATTGTTTTTATTCCATATTATGAATTGGAGTTTTCTCCCCTGCTTTATCTTTGCTTATATTTGTTACCTTTAAGTCGGCTACACATGGGCATGTACCATCTGAAATCAGTCCAAATTATTTTTTAAATTAGTATGTCACATAAATTTTCAAAGAATTTAAACGGAAAAGGTATTCATGTCGGAAACATTTTTAAATTTTAGAAATACACATGAAGAAAGCTACAAAATACCATGTATTTTTGGTACCATACTGACAGTTTAAATAAATAAAATTTGAATGATTTGTACAATCTTTAGGGTTTATACATCTCAAGAAAGTATATTTTAAAAAGTCAACTGTTATATAAACCATTCCTTGTAATAAACAGTATTTCTTTTATCTCGATGGACATTAAAAAGTGCTTCCAGAAATTAACTTTCATTAGAATACAATTTATACAAAATTAGAATTTATTCCTTGAGTGAACAAAACTCAGTACAGTTGAGGACTCAAAAGGCATGAACACTTTATCATGGTGGTGGAGGCTGAAGGCCTATGATTTCTTTAGAGCTTAAATTTTGCTTCTTTCTCTGCTTTAAAGACATAATTTTATTTCTTTATCAAGTAAATTGGGACATGGGGACAGAAGAGGGTGTATTTTGTTCCAATTAAGGGGCAAAAAGGATCTTTGGGGAAAAAAAAATCACCTCACCCCCATCCCTTCCCTACCCTAAACCTCTAAAGGTAAAGTGATTGGTTCATTATGGCAGTACAACTATTTTTGGCCAAAAGAATTTAGAACTCAATTAAAATCTGTGAACTCAATTAAAGTCAAAGTCCAATACTAAATGCTAAGAATCCACAAAATTCTTTTAAAATCTGACCAGAACTGGGAATGTACTTTTGATATGATTCTGTGAATTTTATTACTGTTACTAGCTGTCTCTATAGCATTTCAAAACTGCAAATCTATATATCATTTCACTTTTTAAAAAAAATGAGTCATGAATTTAGAAAACTGTATAACCACTTCTTAAAACTGAGAATCCAAGACCAAAAAAGTTGATGTTCTGCAAGGAAAAACTCACCAAAAGACTCAAATGATATGTTTATTATTTGTAGACAAAATTCTGACTTCAATCACACATTCATGCTATCAAGTTTTATAACCCTTTAGGTCCATAGGTTAATTGTTTCTGTTCAATTACAGTGCAGCCTGTGCACACATGCTAAGTGGATGGTCAATACTACTTAACATTATTATGACCTTCTCCTGACCACTCCATATGTCAAGCATAGCATGAATGGTCACTGAATATTTGTATTCCAGGAACTCTTGTTTGTTTAGAGACAGTTCAACAGAGTTGGGACATGGGAAATGAGGGTGATCTTGAATTTATTTCTCTCACTGATAGACCCATGCTGGCTTGACTGCCATAATCACTCTGGCCAAAATGAAATTTCATTTTGTAATTCAAATCAGTCATCCCTCAGTTCTGAGCTGCTCTTCTTACAACTCTGTACAGATATGGATTCCACTATTTGTCAAATTTTGTTTGGTCACTGCTACTTAATTTATTTGTCAGTTATCTATTGAGAACTTGTAATAATATAGTCTCACATTCAATAACCTATTTTTGTGCTTTTGTTTCTAAGGTAATGCATTGCTGGGACATACCTTGTCAGACAGGGCATCCATTTCGTGGCCAAAAATGGTGAAAAACAAAGTAGTAATATGTTAAAACTGATAAATTTTAAATGTACTCTAAAATCATTAACATCAGGTTTTGAAGACAAAAAAGAGAACTTTAAACACATTAATGAAGTGCAAACTTTCAGGTAAGCTGTAAATCTTTATGTTCATTTTTTTATGGGACAAAACTTGGATTTTTTGCATCTTTCTTTTAAGAAATTTTAGGAGTAATTTTTTTCACTAATAATATAAGAGCTTCTGTATGGTACTTACTGCAATGAATGCATTTAAAGGATCATATATGCATTCAAGATCCTTGTGAGATACATAATATAAAGCACTTGAGAGTGACATTGAGTTTTGAGCATCAATATCACAAATATTATCAAAACCTATGCAAAAAATGTACTGAAAGTGAGTGTTGAAAGCATCATGCAGCCATTTGTATGATTCTATGGTTTTGCTTTTCTTTAATATTGAAAATGCAATTATTTGTCTTTATATTTGGCTACTAATTCTCAAATATATTGGTTTCTACAAGAGACTATCTGTACATGCTTTGAAATGAAGAATGTCCCATGCAAATGACACCTCTCAAATGATTTTTTTGTTGTTTTCAATTGGACTGAAGAATCATAAAGAACTTCCACAACCTTTGATGGGTCAGAGAAACAATGGCATCAAAACTTTTAAATGACTTTAATACAACCACAGGGGGAAAAAATTCTTGATACATGTGCTGTAGACTGAACAGTCACTGCTAGCAAAGTTTTCTGTTCTTTATTTACTGAAGTCTTCCTTTTCATATGTTATAAATACTATATGTACTCACTTATAAGTCGAATCAAACTGCAAACAACAAAGATTCTGAGCTGCCATAGCATAATGTGCCTGAAGATCAGGGTGTATGTTGTTTGTTCTACTGATTACTCCTAACAAACTGCACACTCTGATCTGTAGGCACATGATGCAATGGCAGATCTGGGTCTGTGCAGGTTGCAGTTAGACTAGTCTTATAAGAGAGTACATATGGTACACCCAATCCAAAGAGAGGCACTGAATAGATCAGTTTTTGTGGGAAAACTGATACAAAGTCCAGTGATTCACAATTAATTTCTAAATAACAGATAAACATCCCATACGTAATATGATAATGCAGTAATTTGATTTCATCTCTTGAACAGCCAATTCAAAATTGATATTTTTTTATGACATCAACTCATGATTTCTATCATCTTTTTTAAACTTAAATTCATTTTTTATGTTAAGTATTTGATTCACTGGTCAAGAACAAGACAGTAGTAGTTCTATGTTGACATCATCATCTTTGGATTTCATTCTGCTTGTACCTGGGCACATTCAGGTTTGATCACAGTAAAATAAAAATGTTAACTTCACATAAAAAAAAGTTTTCAAGTTTGGTAGGTCTTGAAGTTTCAGTGTTTATTCATTTCATGTTAAAATACAAATATTGTGAAATTTTAAACATGGGGCACATTAAAAAAGTACACAATTTTTTAAAACAAAATTCAGGTACTGTATAAAATGTGTTGAATTGTCTGTCAACATTGTTTAACATGCTGAAGGTGTTGGTGTTTTTTGATTTTTAGACATTTTCTGTGAGAACTGTAAAATGTAATACATTCACCCCAAACTTAACAGGAATGCTGCTCTGTGCTTGGTGGATAGAAAATCAGGTCTTATGTTTTATGGTGGTTCTATTAATTACTACTGAAATAACAAAACAGACCACTCGCACATTCCCCCACACCGCCCTATGAGATGCAAGAGTTGCAGCTCTTTGCAAAAGGTCAGAGGTCACAGGAGGAAAAAAACTACTTTTAAAACTTATTTAGCTGAATGCATATTAAAAATAAGTTTCATTTTTATGTTTTACAAAAGTTTTATATCGTAAAATGGGGAAAAAATATTTGAATTTTTTTAGTGCTTTTCTAATTTTTATGATGCATGTGAATGAAATTGCCACTGAGTGTAAAGTTTTGTTTACCTCAATAACCTCAGACCTACTGTCAACTTACGCACTCTTATATATCTTGGAGACTGTACTGATTGGGATGTCTTCTCGTGTGATTCTTCTTGTAATTTCTCATTAAAGTGTCTAGTTATGTTGGACATGAAATCTTGCACATGATATGTTTTGTACAACTCTCTAGTTCTGCAGTTATCCAGAGTCTCCATTTCTGCTCTATACTGCAGCTTACCATCTGTACTCACTTCTAAGATGAGTCCAACTGCAAACTGCACAGACCCAGATCTGCTGTCACATAATGAGCTGGCAGATCTGGGTCTGTGCAGTTGGCTAGGAATAATCAATAGAACAAACAACACAGACCCTGATCTGTTGGTGCATTATTCAACAGCAGATCAGGATCTTTATTCTTTGAGATTGACTCAGCTTATAAGCAAGTATATACAGCATCAGTCAAGTAGACAATAATTATTTCAAATGTACTAATTTCAAAAATCATCTGCCTTATGTACCAAACAGCTCTTGCAAAAAATCAACAGTTTACTTCACCATGGAACCAGTGAAATGGCTGATAATGATCCCAAATTTATGAATTCACAGTCAGAAGCCTAAAATAAAACTCAGATAATATAGGATTACTAACAACTGTTATTATTCTTTGCCCATATAATTATAAAAACTGTCAAAAACTGGAATTATTCTATACCAATATAATTATATAAACTGTCAAAAATCATCAAGATTATTAAATCGAGTCCAACTGCAAACAACAAAGATCCTGATCTGCTGTTGCATAATGCACCTGCAGATCAGGGTCTGTGATGTTCGTTCTATTGATTACTCCTAACAAACTGCACAGACCCAGATCTGCTGGCACGTAATGCAATGGCAGATCTGGGTCTGTGCAGTTTGCAGATGAACTCATCTTATAAGCAAGTATATATGGTAAATACCCCATCATGCAACAGGTTCTGCATCTGACATACAAATGCAACATGCACCAAACAAAACCACTGACATTAATCTTGTCTATGGATGAAATATTTTTCTTACCAGTTATAAAAGTGCAAAAATCTGCAGTTTTAAAACAAATTCCTGGACACTCATTATGGCATTGTTTGTGAAATTTTAGGCATCAACAATGTGTAGAAAAATTAAGCAATATCCTAAATTTCCATTTTGAAATAAACTGTTTCCTGATATTTTTTCTATCTACTGGTACTGCTTTTCTCCTAACTACATGAGATGATTACAGTATATACTCGCTTATAAGAGGAGTCCAACTGCAACTGCAAAGACCCAGATCTGCCAATGCATAATGCGCTGGCAGATCAGGTTTTGTGCAATTTGCTAGGAGTAATCAGTAGAACAAACATTAAGCCCTAATCTGCAGGTATATAATGATACGGCAGATTACGATCTTTGTTGCTGGTGATTTAACTTGACTTACAAGCGAGTATATACAGTACAGGTCCGATTCAAAAAAAAGGAGACCCTCAGTTTGCACTGGTTCCTCTGTAGAAGATGACCTCACTGATAACATTGACAACTTTTTAAGTGTCCCATGAACACAATGGCATTGCAAAGAAGGACCACTGTAACTACTGTAAAGGTCTTGCTGTGGCAGGTTATACAGGCTGGCCTGGGTGGGTATTGAAAATATGAACCTTAGATTAAGAGTCCAATGCTCTCCCAACTCAGCTAACATGTCTCTGATGCTCTGATATAATAATAATGTTAAATAAATGACAATATTTGTTTGTCACTTTATTTTAAAGAGTTCACCAACATCTTTACTCCAAAATTAATGATCAGCTAATTAACAATTTTCACACCTTGTTACATGGTTGCTTTTGTTGGCATATATAAAGCTGCAACAAATTAAATGATCATGAATTAGAAAATATTACATTCTTTTCTAAGTACATCATGCAATTATGTAAATCCCCACTCCCAACCGAACATATATATATATATATATATATATATATATATATATATATATACAGTATATATATAACAGTAACAACAGGCAACAAGCTGCATGTTCAGTTCACCCTGGGCTATGTTCCAAATCCATAAGAGGTAGGGGAAAATGGTACTGAAATAAAATGAAAATAAAAAACCTGCAATGATGAGGTTAATCTAGGTGTGAAGAGATGGATAGAAATGCACACAGATGCCAAAGTGATATCTATGTTAAACTTTTCTGCTATGGCATGCTTGACAATATCAAAAAATGGGAAAGAGAGACAAACTTCTTTTGGGAGGAAAAGACTTTTATTTTTCCCTCCCTCTGAAATTAAGACAGCAAGCTACAGTGTAGCTTGATCTGCAGGGTCTTTCTACAAATCCTTGAGGACCAAATAACGGCCCCTGACCCCGTCCCCAATCTGGGGTCCAAATCTGAAAACAAGACACATGCATTTTTAAGTCGTGTATAATAATTGTCCAGTTTTATAGGTTTAATTACAATGTGATAAAATTTTCCCCAATTTGATGTCCACGGATCCCATTCCTAAATAAACTGGGACAAATCGATATGTACTTTTGTTTCATCCGCAAAAAGTTATAAAAATGAAACACTGCATGCACTTGCATTTATCCACAGCAGATTTACTCTACATGTAAACATACCTGTGAGCTTACCACTACTTGAGACATACTTAGTCAAATAATTTCTGCATCAGGTCAAAAGCAAGAGAGTGACCCACCAGTCATGGTTAACAGGAAAGTTTCTATTTCATGCACACATCTGTTGCAAATATATCACAATTTATTCTCAACAAAGTGGTTATCTTTTCTGCCTCAAAAATCCAGTTAAAGATCAAACAGCAAGCCTCACATAATGTTCTGTTGTCTACTTGTCGTGAAGAGTAAGTGACTTGAAACTTTTACTTGTCCTTACTCATTCAACCCTGCACATGATAAGGAATCTGCTTAAAATGCCACTTGTCCAATCAAATGACTTGAAACTGCCTCACCCTTCTTCAGCCACCACCAAGAAATATGAGCAGATGAGTGGAATTTCTGTAAAGAGCACTATCTTGCCAATAATTCCCCCCCCCCATGGTTTCAAACGGAAATGAAGTTTTAACTTTATTTTTTTTAAATAATCGAAAAAATTACAAATGAATACTTTATGCAGCATCCAAATACCTAAGTATCCCATTAATGTCTACTTAAGATCTAAGATTACTGAAGTCTTCACACAGACCAGGTGTTTCCCAAGCATACTCAGCTTCCAACCAGATGTACCTGTAACAATGGATGGGCAAAACATATCTCCAATTAATCGGCTCAGGTACACCTTCCTCCCTTTCATCTGCATTTCCAAGATAAACAGTCAGTGACCTGATTACCCTCATTTATAAACAAGCTTCTTCTGGGGGACACAAACCTGGCATTCTAAGTTTGACTATCAGATAAATAATTGGCAAGAATGGTTTCTTTGTGCCAATCTTTACAAATGATAACTAAACAGTTTGTACAGATTTAAAATAATGTGTGGGTATAATAACAGACCTAAATCCTCAGGTCCACCTTAAGATTCTACAAACATCTATTCTAAAGTGTTATCCTTAAAGAAGAGCATCAATCAAATGTATTTACAGGTAAAAAAACAGAAAAATACAACTCTGATTTAATTACTTTGTAAATACCCGATGAAAGGGTTACCTAGGGACCAGTTTGTATTGCTTTTAACCTCAAAACCATTTTTTCAACTAAACAAAGGATACAAAATTATCTTTTATGCCATTAAATCAGCAGTAATTATTTGAGGTATCTCAAAAGATGGAAGTTTAAAAAAAAAAAAAAACACTTTAAACTGGTTGGTCCCTTAGCATTCTGTGATTGTTTCATTGTTTTGAGATTTTTTCACATAATTGTCATCATATAAAACATACAAAAACTTGTTATAGCCAATACTGATTTTAGCAGACATACAAGTGAACTAAACCTAAAACAAATTTCATACTGAAGATTTTTTTTTGTTGTTGTTGTTGTGGGGCTTAACGCCATTTTTCAGCACACGATAGGCTGTACATGGCGGCCAGTATTAATGGTGGAGGAAGAAACCGGGAAATCCCCGGAAAGAACCACCGACCCACGAGAAGCTACTGGCAAGCTTTCTCACATATCCACATTTGCCAAATCCTAGACTCGAACCCACGCAGACAGAGCTGAGATGGTAGTGATCTGTAACAGAGAGCACTTTAGACCACTAGGCCACTCGGGGCCCCGAAGATTTTTTGTGATAAAAGACTTTTCTGTCAACTGCAGAAATCATTCATTAAATGTCCCTTATTGGAGTTGTCAACATGTTAATATTTCTTTAAATTTACAAACGATTAATGAAACATTAAGATACTGTGCATAAGAAAGCTGCTGTTCTATGAACCTGATCAAGCACTGGGATTATGGTCACAACACATGCATCACATGATTAGCATTATTGGGTAAAACTCTATGAAATGACTCAACCAGGGCTTTAAGTCACAAAACTGCCTGAGCCCGAATAATGAACCCAGACACAAGAAAGAATCTGAAACCATACTTACGGTAGTCTTCAAACATAAAATGACATCATGAAAATACCATGAACCCTGTTAAAAAAGGACACCTTAAATGACTGTGAAACTGTCCTTTATAAAAAAAAAAAGTGCTTTTGACATTGTGGTTAAATACTTCTAGACAATGAGTACAGTGGTTCTAAACTGTCATCCTTCAAAATTGCGTGCCCTTTATATAGAGGTATCAACTAGGACCAGCCTCAACACATGCAGATCAAACAATTTTATTCGAAGTTATTCAATTTTGAGTACTGACTTCAAATTTGTCCTAATTTAAAAATTATGACAAAGAGCTTGACCACCGAACTTTAAAAAAAAATACACAATCAATCTCAACTTTTCTCCTTATACCAAGAATGAACTTATTTACATATATAAAAAGATACAAAATATTGATGTATTAAAGAAAGTTTTTATTGGAATATCTGGGCTTGTTTTTCAAAATTAGCATAAATATTGTCAAATCCAAGGAAAAATATTTGAGAATGTGCACTCAAACTGAGGAGTTAAGTGAATACTGAGCCTGCTCTTAAACTTCACAACAGTAAAATATACTTCTGAGTTTAAATGCCATCTATTTCTGGATATCTGAATGCCAACCATTTCAGAATCTGAATGCCATCTATTTCAGAATTTGAATGTTATCGACTTCATAATCTATTTGTATTGTAAATCCTGTACTATTCTGGACTGTGGTCTCCTGACAGGTCATAAGAAAACAAGGTGATCTGGTTTAAAGAATCTTGTCATAGTATTGCAGGTGATCAACAACATTCAAGTCATATTCACTGTACATGACTATTGAGAGTATTGTGAACAGAACATATTAGTCATCCATTTAAATAAGCAAAATATCTCTATGGAAACCATCTGTCTTCTTTCACTGTAATCCTGGCCTTTTGACCAAAAACTCAACAGGCTTCTTTCTTACCTCAAGTGCAAGATCATCCACAAAGCCTTATCCAGGTATGTTATGCAGAACTGTGTGGTAACAATTTTCTTCTTCCAGTCACAATCGCTTTGACCTTAAAATCGATAGGCTTCTTCATTATCCCAAGTGCAAGCCATCCACAGCGTATGGTGGAGAACTCAAGTTATTCTGAAGAAACCATTTTGCTTCATTTGGTCACAGTGACCTTCACCACAGAGCATTTTAGACCCCAAATTCAACAGGGTTTTTCCTTACTCTAAGTACAAACCATCCACAAAGTTTGGCGACCATGGATTGTGGACAAAAAAGCCAGTTAATGTGCAGAAACAGATTTAGTAACAGAAGGATGGACAGACAGTAAAACATAATATGCACCACCCAATGGTGGGCCTACAGTATTAGTCTTCCATGTACTAATATAAAGCAGTACAAAAATTACTGGAAACACAATCCCAATCCTCCCAATACAGGAATTCATCAGAGAACTCGGCTCCAAAATTTTAGTATATGTTGGTGTCTTTTATGTTCCTCTAGGTCAGACAGGGAGAAAATGATCCAGATCCTGTCTTTTTATCTATTCTTTTTTATCTATTTGAATGATGGATTTTTTAAGGTGAGATTTTGAGAAAATTCATGCAAGATAGGGAAGCCAAAATAACTCATGGCTTGAAAAACTGACATCATTATCTGGAAATCTTCTAGCTGCACCAACAACAATTATCCTGACTGTCAAAACGGTATGAGGGGTGAATGGGGTGTAGGAGTACAAAAATACTCCTGGTTTGAAAATGATCAAAGTAATCATTGTTGTTGAGACATATGAAATAAAATGTCACAACTTTCCATACTAACATGATTTTGTTGTCAAACTAAAAGTTGGTTTGCTATGGAACTTCCCTTGCACCATGTATTTCTACAAATATATATACCCCGTTTTAGTAAATGTTCAAAGTGAAAGTGTTGTGTACAATTACTGCATGTACAGTGATATGTAACTGCAGAACTGCTGATGACTGATGCTTGCCACACTGCCACAAGTAACATTAACATCTTACAGCGATAATGAGATGCAATTTATTTGCAGATCTTTTGCATAAAACACTTGAAAAACCAATCACTGTACAGTGAGTGCATCAATCTCCAAACAACAGATCTAGATCTGCCAAACCACTGGCATATCATGGTTTACATACCCTATTGGCTTGAACAGTAAATAAACCGCATAGACCTAAATCTGTCATTGCACAATGTGCTAGCAGATCTTGGTCTATGTAGTCCAGAAGGACTAATCAGGGGAACAAACGACATATACTGTATATACTCACGAGTCCAACTGCAAACTGCACAGACCCAGATGTGATGTCACATAATGTGCCAGGAGATCTGCTTCTGTGCAGTTTGTTAGGAATAATCAGTAGCACAACACAGACCATAATCTGCAGGTTAATATGATAAGGCAGATCTGATTCTTTAATGTCTGTAATTTGATTCAATTTATAAGTATATATGGTACCCTGATCAGGTGGTGCATAATGTACCAGTTGATCACAGTCTATGTAGTTTGAAGTTTAATATGTACAAGCATATACGGCACACAAAATTAATATGGTAATTATGTGCAAGCATATATGGCACACAAAAGGAATCAGAGGAAATGTTCATAATCACTGTCTGCAGTAATGACAGTTGTAAGGCAAATGCACATTCACAAGTAAACATTTTTTGTTTTCTTCCCATTTCTTAAAGTGAAATGTGATTTCTACTTTTCATCAGCTAAGAGTATGGAGAAAAGCAAGACAGATAATATCTTTTGGGGCTTTATCAGCAATACGTGCCAGCTGCCAATCTTGATAAAATGCACATTTTAAAGCTTAGTTTCCTCTTTGAAAAACAATGCAGTGAATCTTCCCTTAACTGGTCCCTCTATCAACCAGGTTCCTCTGCCAAACAATCACAAATTCTGTCCGAATAAGACGATTGTAATATTCATCAAACCTCTGTATATTGGCCAGCTTTACTTGCACACAGGTTTGGTCCAAGGAGTCTCTGTCTGACTTAAATTTCAGTGTATTTGATTGAAATGATGACAATGTTCTGTTTAGTTTTTGACAACCATTTATGGTAACCATACTAAATTCTCCAGTATATTTTCCTTTTACTGGACAACCATCTTATTAAATTGTCCAGTACATGTATGTTTCCCACTTACTGAACGACCAAAAATCATTGATTGGCAAGTGAAATTTTACATAGATAATCTATCTTTCATAAAACTAGAAATGTGTGCAAGTGACAGTGCATGAGAAACTAAACAAAATCCAAGTTTAATCGGACAGGCACATGAATGAATGTCAAGATTAACACTAAGTCCATATAATATTATGTTGTGGGATTAAAGCTCTACTGTGCTAAAAGATTTTCCAGGAGTTTAAGATAATACCATTTCTTTCTTTTAAGTGCCAAGTGTTGAAACCATAGTTGATCACTTTCCAGAATGAACCAAAGTCTGAACACAAACAAATGTGAGGAAAGGGAATCATTTGCAGAAACCCTCTAGTAGACACATTTTTTTTGCTATAAATACTTAGCTGGATTTCCAAATATCCTTTTGTATTAACCAACACTGGCACAATCTGGAATGGATACATGTATTTTAATCAAATAGGTATACCAACATTTTTATTTTTGTTTTGATTCTTATTTATTCAGTTTATCTTACAAGTTAAAAAATAAAAATTGTGTACTGCATGGAATGCATATTTATATATATCAGTTGGATCCCACCACAAACCACTTAGACCCAGATCTGCTGTCGCATCATGTCCTGGCAGATCAACCCGTGCATAACACCAAAACAGTGGAGGCTGACTCTTTTCTACATTAGCTTGGGAAGCAAGTTATAAAATTTCATATCACATGCTCTCCTTTATATGTTAAAAACATCTTTCCTACAAAAATCAAGAATGGGGGTTTTGTTGCATTTGCTTGGTGCTCAACATTAAGAGGTTAGTGCTCAAACTGGTCAGCCTGGTGTCAGGATAATGTGACTGGGTGGGATATGATGCTAAATGTCTGTGACATATTGCCCCAGTGCTAGACATCACTATAAACTGCCACACTGCAGACACTGTAATGATATGACTGAAAAATTGTTAAATCTAAGTTAAAAATCCAAATCACATACACACACAAAATATTTCAAATCCAAACTGCAATTATTAACTCCTACCTCAAAATTATATCCCTTTAATAGCTGACAACCTAAAGCAAAAGTTTAGAACCAATAATTGTTTATGGTCAGATATTTTTAACTTAGCCTTTAGTATAATATTTTTGTGCAAGTTTATCTGTAATCCAAGAACATGAAAAGTACATGTTACATCCCTTACCTTTACATTCAATATATTTAATTTGGCAATGACAGTCTTTGCAATCCTCACCACACCCTGCTGACCCCATACCCAAGGGGAAGGGAGGGAGAGGGGGTGTGCCTGACTTCTGTGGAATAGGAGGTTCCCATTCTTCAACCTCTGAAATCATTCCCAATGTTTTCCTTGGAAAGGTCCATGATTTAGCACCCTGTAATAACACCATTCTACCTAGACACTGGTACCAAGATTTTTAAATCTGAATATAATACATAAGACACTGCAATATGATATCCAGTCAAGGTGAATAAATTGTGAATAAACTAGCACAATAATCCAATGAAGCCTGAGATGCAGTCATTTCCCTGTTATCATTATCAATTGCAGTTTATTCCTTGTTTGATGGAATCATCAAGTTGACACCATCACACTGATATTTAATTCCTTTATAACCATAAATTACACACAATCAAATTTCAGAGCCCAATGAAACAAAAGCTCCTAAGCACAACACTGTCATGCATCCAGTTTATATGGCCCTGTTATTGGCGATCCAATAGCCAATATTCAATTACTCTTGATCAAGCTTAATCCTGCTGTGTGGAAGCAATAAAATAAATGTCAATTAATTCCTGCCAAAGTTGAACAACAGTGGTAATGAACTGTTTACATATGAAGTATTTTTTTAAAATCTGGATTCAACACACTGCCTGGTACAAAAGCTTTTTCTGTTTTTTTATTCCCTCTCTTTCCCTGATAATCCAGACCTACCAATCCACTACTCTTCTATCTACCAGTATGTGCAATTATATCTAGAACCATAGGGATGGACCAGACATCACATGGAGCCATGCTTTGTGATAAAGTGCACCAGTCTACACTGAAGAGGGGGGCAGAAAGACAAGTGAACCCAAGCAGTTAATTCCTGCTGAGGGTAACAGCTAGAGCAAACACATCCCACTTCACACCACCAACATATCCAACAGAACAATAGCACTGCCATATGCACCAATATAAAATACAATATCTTTTAAACAGAAGTACCATAAACCTAAATAGTGTAGGAATTGAAGAAATAACTTGTTTATCATGGGGCATGCAGTGCTCCAAGTACATTTTTGAGAGCATTTAATAAAAAAAAAAAACTGGAAGTGGGTCATAAAGAAACAACCAAGCTTTGCTGTACTACATACCTTCATTCAAGACACATGCCAGAGTACTTTTAGGTGGCAGCAGCTGGAAGGTACTTAAATTTCAATCTGGTCACCCATTTTTAAAAAACTTAGTACTGTTGCATGATACCTGTTCATTACAAGATACACCTAAAGAGTGGTATGATAATGTAGAAGTTAAAGCCTGAACAGGAAGAAAGGACACAATTTTAAAGCAACTATTCAGCTGCAAAACATATCCCAGTGCTTTTCCCACTGTGTCCCATCTATCCTCAAAATGTGTTTCCCTAAGGTCATACCCTCAGGAGATAAGAACAGACCCCTGGGGCCAATTTTAGTTACATATCTGATCTGTATAAGTTGGTTAAATGCTATTTTTAGCATATGATAGGACATACATGATAAACAGTATATTTGGTGCAGAAAGAGCCCAAGAAGAACCACTGACCCAGTGGAAGCAACTGACAAGCTTTTTCACAGAAATCAGTTGATTCAAGACTCAAATGCACACTGTGATGAGATATGAGTGACCTGGAAAGGTGATCAGCCTTAGTCCACATGCCCCCACACCCCCTGGGTCCCCAGTTACATATTTAAATTTATCTTTTCATGCCCAGTAATGTATATATTTTAGACCCAGGGGCCACACCACATCTAATATGTTGATACTTGGATCATACCTATCTCACAAAATCGGAGACATATTAATCTCATAATTTTGGGCTTTCACTCATGTAAATCCACCACCACCCTCCATCCCTGGGATTTCATTGAAGTTCTATATCTACAGATCATCCACAATCATATTTCAGGTCTCAATCTTAAATAATGCTGGAGATGCCCAACATTACTCATACATGCATGCCTGCATAGAAATAAGCAGGATAACCAATTAACCTTTTATTTGAATGCACAGGATTTCTAAAATATAAATCCTGGAAAGTAGGTTACAGCTTCCCATTTTCTGCCCACACGATGCATATTCATCTTAAGATATATCCCCTGTGCAAGACTGGCAGCAATAGGCAAAAAGGTATTCCAATTAAGGCCCAAAGAAGATTTGAAAGCAGTTTAAATCAATCAACCAAGTTAATGTGATTCAGTAGTTATATGGTTCAGTGGCATGGCAGTACAATACTGGCTAAATGGTGCTGATTAAAAGTTCAAAAATTTTAAGTATAAAGAAATGCAAAAAATTACAAAGGAAGAAAGAGCTTTCCAATACCAAACATGACCCATACATACCAAATGATAAAAATTAAAAGGCAAAGATATTTACATTCTGTAAAAATGACATGAAATAAAAAGATAAAACGTGCAAATCCTAAAATTATATTAGTGATTTAGGAAAGATGCATGACAAGAGTTCATTCCAACTATCAATGAGGATATTAAATGTGAATCCTAAATTATATAGTCAGCTTCTTGATGTCGGCTAAGCAGGGGTATAAACATACAAGAAATTAAACCAATTCACCAAGTTCCACTCACTCACAGTAATGTATAAAAACCATAACCAATCTGACAAACAAGCCAGCAAGGAGGCCAATACAGCTACAGCGGACAGAGGATCTGTGGCAAATTTGTGCAATTTACCATAGAATTTTGCCAAATCAAAAATTATAATACTGCGCAACAAATATCTGAGATTTAAGATTACTGTAAAACATAACCTGTCATCAACACACAAACAATTATGAAAGAGAGACAGCTTACCTACAGTGACAAAAATAACTGCTTACACTTTATACCAAATCCATCAGAATGCCGTCTCTTGTCAGAAGCATAAACTGTATATCTTGCCAATATGCACCTGTCACTTTATCTGTGTCACCTGTTACTGTACACAGATAACATTTAATAGGCTAGGCTTATCCATATTCTCTCTCTCTCTCTCTCTCTCTCTCTCTCTCTCTCGACCAATTTTGGGTGACAAGACTTTTTTATTTAACAACGAAAATGTTGTAGGTTTTGGTTGGCATGTCCCACTAGGCTGTTTGTTAGTGGCACAGTGAAATCACTGGATCAATTTCATTTCTGGTTTAGTGTTTGTAGAGGGAGTTATTGAAAGGTTAATTAGTTTCTTAATTTGATCCTACAGATGAATTCTGACCTCCTCATTTCTGTATACAATATTTGGAAGAAACAAAAAAATTACTATTCATACATGTCATGAACTGAAGTTGTCAATGACCTACACTCCAGTGCTGATGAATGCTGGTTTACATTTTTTTTTTACCCTAATAAGAACTGACTGATGTTAGCGCAGACAATCCACCTCAAGGAGTTGATTGTAATTTCATCAATCAGTCCAAACACCTAGGAGGCCTTGGGTGGCTGAGTGGTCTAAGGCTCTTGGTTTTATTGATCACTGACTATCACCTGTATGTGGTTCTTGTCTCAACTTGACCACCATGGGTATATGAGAAAGCTTGCCATTAGTTTCCCATGGATCAGAGGTTCTTACTTGATGTTTTTCGAGGTTCTTCCTCCACTAAATACACTGGATGCCATGTACAGCCTATCATGTGCTAAAAATGGCATTAAACACACAAAACCACAACTTAGCAAGTAGCATCTCCATGGGTAATGGTACAAATAAACCGAACTGTATGGTAGGAGTGTGCCTTACACATTGGACACCTATACAGTTTATCAGTGGAGTGTGATTCATGCAGATTCTCTACAAGACCAGATAAACTCACATGGCATCATGTAAAATCTAAGGAAGTTTTCTTCTATATAATGCAAGCCCAAATGAATGTATTGCCATATGTAAATCAAACCCTAATAAATGTATATACCAATGCCTATTGACCACTGACCAATATCTACTATCACTGGCAAAGGTGTAAGGCATAATACAAAGGAAGCCTGTTGGACATTTGGGCCTAAAGTCCATCACCTTGCCAACTGTCACTTCGTATCATACACAAATTCAAATTGTCACAACCTGAACATTTATCACTAAAATCTTGGTATACACTACAACAATGAGACTAAATCACATGGGATATGTGTTAACATAAAATACTCAAATTTTATATTATGTGCCATGCTAATGAGAAGGCATGTTTACCTCCGCTCTGACAACAGGTCAATTTTAAACAAAGTACACTCCGATTATCTGCAACAGAACATGCTGACAAATCAGGGTATACACTTTTATTCACATGATTTTAACTGAAAGATGTAGACACATATGTGTTACTAACTCTTAAGATATCTCTAAAAAAATCATCAAAGTACAATAACTGTGTATACTCACTTATAAGCTGAGTCAAACTGCAAACAACAAAGATCCTGATCTGCCACAGCATAATGCAACTGCAGACCAGGGTCTATATTGCATGTTCTACTGATTACTCCTAACAAACTGCACAGACCCAGATCTTCCAGCACATGATGCAATGGCAGATCTGGGTCTGTGCAGTTTGCAGTTGGACTAGACTTATAAGCAAGTACATATGGTAATTATTCTATTAAGATAGAGAAACTTGAGGATTTCCTATGAGATGCAAAGTACTCATTATCTATATTAATGGATTCTTATTACATGAAAACAAATACTATCAGTTGCATAAATTCACAACAAGTTGGCATGCAAGAAACTGGAGTTAGTATGCAATGTGTAAGTTTGTAATTGAATAAGTAAACTCATGAGGAAAAAAAAAAACTTTAAATATTAATATATAAGAAAATTCTGCTAATTACCCGTACTGCTAGGGCAGGGTTCTGTAATTACTTAATTGTATGTGCATGTGTCTGTTTAAGAACAAAACAGGTTGATAATTATTTGACTGAATTCAATGAAAACAGATATAATAGTATTGAGGGTAAGTAATACATATGAACAAGAGTCACTTGATGGGATATTGGTTCTACTGTCTTAAAACAATTTCCAGAAATTCAAGATAAGACAATTTCTTCTTTTCAATGCTGAGTAATGAAACCATCTTTGAATCTTCTTGGGTGATAAGATTTTCAAATTAGCTACTGTGGCAACCATATTGGATGTACAACTGGTACCAGTTTTCCTTTAGGATGATCAGAAGAATTTGGCAAAAGCCCTGTGTTTATATAACCATCCACTCAGGAAAATTATTGACAATATTTTCAATACGTTCATTGTAGCAGCCATATTTGAGGTCAGATCAGCACCATTTTCATTCAGGACCAACTGGATATCACCGTTCTTCTTGATATAAAAACCCCATGTCAATATGACTTTCCATTTAGAAGGAGTAGCTATAACAAGATTTTCACAGTGGCTACCATGGTGGCCATATTGGATATCAGACTGACACCATTTTCATTTAGAACCAACTGGACATCATAAGTGAAAAACCAATGTTGATATGACTTTCATTCTAAGAGAAGTAGCAACAAGATTTTCAACATTGCTACTGTGGTGGAACTATTGGGTAACAGACCTGTACAATTTTTATTTCAGACCATCAAAAGACTAGAAGAAGACTTCCTAAAAACCCCATGTGATAAGACTTTCCATTCACAAGTAGCAATAACAATATTTTCAAGATGGATGCTGTTGTGGCCATGATGAACATTGATTTTGATTCTTTCACTTCCTGCAGTCTTAGTTTTGAACTGTCAATTGAAACTGTTGGCTCTATTGGGTTTACAAGTGCTGACTGATCTCCAGGGTCTTTCCCTCTAACTGGATCATTGTGGGGTTTTCTCTAGTGTTTGTCTACCACTTCCTTTGGACATTCAATTCTCCCTAACCCTCATAGGGGCTTTTTGACAAAGCCAAATGAATTTGCACTGAAGTGTGTACTATTCTGTATATGCAACTTTCTGTTCTGTCTGAGGTTCTCTGCTCTCCTCACTGTCTTCAGCCTTTCATGTAGGTTATCTCTGAGGTCACTCATCCCCTTTTTCTCTTCATCCACTGTACTGTGATACCTTCATGTCTGCCATCAAAGCTCTGCTCTTGTGTTCACAATCTCCTAAAGTCTAAGGTTTTCCTCTGACATTGTATTTCTCATGGTAGAGGTGTTAAGGTCTACCACTGATAGTTAAGGGTTTCAGTCCCCACACTGGAAAATGCTTCTGTATCCCCATGCAGACTGAGGTGTATACAGTGCTATATAAAACAATTTCTTGGTAAGTGATGAGTGGCAGGGGTACATGATTCTCTTGTTCCTATAGTGAATGACTTATTAATCTCCAAATCTACTTTTAAACTTTTGTTATAATCCATCTATTTTTCAACTCTAACACAAATTGACCATATCTATCACTAAGGCAGTACATGTAAATGTTTGCTCACATTATAAGGTATAACATAAACAAAAATAAATTTGCTTTCTTGTGGTTTCTACAGGTATTTTTGCTGTTGTCCATTTGTTCCCTATGATAATTGGAGAACTGCTATCTTTGCGCATGCAAAAGCGTGCAGGTCTCTGCCAAGTTAGGTTATCACAAATACAGAAGCCTGGGTGCCATACCCATTTATGAAAATTACCATTAAGTATAGAAGTATAATCATGGTCACAAAAACTACCCATGCTGAAGCCTGCATGTATACAATCAACAACAATGTATAAATTTGTGTCATTTTATACAATCAATAACAATGTATAAATTTTTGTCATTTGATAGTAAAAACTGAATGTGGAGCTGTTAATCTCAATTTGCATTCTGGCTTTCTTTTCTTTCCTCATAATGCAAAGTAATGTTTCACTGAAGCATTTTATTCTGAACAATTAAAAGATCAGAATACTGTATAGTGTCGTCATAATGCAGCAACAAGCTGATGAAATACAACCATCAACCTAATCACATGACACCTTTCAATATTGTCCTGATATGTTAAAGGGGCAATTTTAAATGCCAATAGACAAGTTCATGCAGTAAACTATTTACAAATATGAATTCCAAAGATAAACTTTTTCCATAAAAAAAAGCTGGCACAAAATAGCATTTTTTCCACATCTGTAACATGAAGTATTTTCAAAAACAAACTACTCTTCTACATAATATTATGCAACATACATATGATGGAATACTTTGTACACAAAAAGTAGGTCACAGTGACATCATTTTCTCCTCTAAAGCAGATGTTGTAAAATGAATGTACTGGAAGTGAGTTATTTTTTTTTTTTAAAAATGCAATGTCATTTCATTGCTGTGACTTTAGCAGAATTGTAAGAAAAGTGAGTTTGTATTTGTTTATATTTATGGTACAATAGGAATACAAGAAATAATTGCTCAAAATGTTTTCTTTATTATGTTTCATCTTTTCTGGAACAATACTGCTGACATCTACAACTGCATAGTATATAAAAGGCCATTTTGTATTCTATCAAAGACAGCTATGAAGTGATGCAGATTATTTTTTATCTATGACAATACAATTTCTTGTAGTATTTTTCTTCCATTATATACAGTAACTGACTGCAATTAATGATAACTGACTCTAAAACAGTCTGAATTGCTTGTGAGATCTTCACTTCTGCTCAGGTCTATGAGATTTTCTGCCACATCTGAGACCAAAAGAATCTTTTCTCCAGATGTAGATGTGTATATTACAAGTCTCAACTTTTGAAGAAATTCAACCTAGTGCTTCTCTATTCCCAAGATTAATTCTTCAATGATGTTGACAGCTGCTAAACTGCAAGATGTACATTTCAAAGTCAACTTGAATTGCAGTGATGCATTTGATGCAATTCAGCTACAAGTTTTACTGACTTCCAAAAGATTTTTTAATGCAAGTCTTGGCATATGTCTCTGTAAAATGCATTTTCTTCCACAAACTTCACGCTACCAGCTAAAAAGAATGTGCGCCTGAAACGAAAAGTATCTATCAACAGCAGTTCAAGATTATGAAAGAATACCTTCTAAAAATGCAGACTGATCTGGATAGTTAAAACCAGCCTGAAAGAATATTAAAGGTCAATGGTGGAGAAATCTTAAAAATGTAAATTGTTCATTCTTTTGTAGAACATTATGTCTAGACTGCAAATCCATCTCTCCATAACAATTTACTCCAATTTCATAAATGTACCCCAAAAAAATGCATGAAGCGCTAAACTGTCCAACATTACTGACTGCATTACATCCACTGATTAAGTCTCAGCTGTTATTTGTGACATCATTACAGAACAACTTAACAAACCTTAAGTTACAAGTGTACTGACTGTAAGGTCACTTCAGGTAACAAGATGCCCAAGTAGGACTGACACTGCTCGCTTGTTTTACACAACTTACCAGTTGACCATTTCACTAAGCAGGCCTTAAACTATCTCCCAAACTTCATAATATTGTTTTTACCTACTTACTAAATCCTGATAAAAAACTTTTCTAAAGGTAGGCATAATATACACAGTCTCTTACTCATATTCAAAGTCATCCAAGATTCTGATCAAACCAACTCAAGTTCAATAAAAAATCTGGAAGAGTAATATAATCTCAAAAGCAACACGCTCAACCATGGAATATATCTCGTTACATGTGCAGATCTCACTTATTACAGAACTTGTTTATGACAATGATACTACAAGCTTATTTACCAAGACCACGCAAAATCATATAGGAATTTTATATCCAGACATGTGATCAAGCTCAGCCAATCAGATAAAGGATAACCTTATTAATATGCATGGTTGATCAAACTTAACTAGCATCTTGATAATACAAGACTATTTACCATGTCTGATCAAAATATGACAAGAAATATAGTTGCTACAGTGTTGACAAGCTCAGCTAATCAGACACAAGGTTATGTCCTTAGAATGCATGAATTTCGCTCTTAATAATATTCAACCAGGATCATGATGACATAGGCCAGTTAGCAAATTTGATAAAAATCCAATTCAAAATATAGTCTCAAGAGTAGTTAGAAAATTAGAGATCACCTCCTAATTATACAACACTTTTTTGACATCAGTCTTTTTAGTCAGAAAATTAGAGATCACCTCCTAATTAGAATCTGGTCATAAAAACGTCTTTCAAGTGGTGAAAATCTCAGCCAATCATACGTAAGACTACCTTATGAATATACAAAGATCTAGCTCTAATACAGCTTATCATATATTCTGAAGATATATGTCGATTTACTAAGTTTGGTAGCAATATGTTTAGAAATAATCTCTAAAATGAGCTCAGCTAATCAGATACAAAATCACCTCATTAATATTCATTAATTTTGGTTATAACTGTGCTCATCCAAGATCTTGATGATTGAAGCCCATTTACCAAGTTTGATCAAAACCAAGTGTGAAATACAGTTTTTGTTGTTTTTTAGAGTGGCAACAGGCTAAGCCAATAACATGAAAGATGACCTTATTAATATGTCTGGATACCAAGCATTACTGAACTCCTGTTAAATCCTTATTACATAAGCCTGTATCTGAAGTTTTCAAATCAGATCAGAAATATGGCATGCTTCCCGAGTGGTAACAAGCTCAGCCAATCTGATGCAAGATCACTTCCATAATATTCATGTATCTAGCATTATCAAAGTTGTCCAAGACTCTGACGACATAATACTCTATTCCAAATCTGAGCAAAATAAAAAATCTGGCCCCCAGAGTGGTAACGTGTTCATCAAAACTCATGCAGTTTAGTTTCTGCATGGATGTTGCTTATTATTAACCTCATCCAATAGCTTCATGAAATAAGCAAACATTCCAAAATTGATCAGAAATATGGCCTCCAGAGTGGTAACAAGATCAGCCAATAACATGCAAGATCACCTCATTATTATGCATTGATTTCACTCATTTTCAAACTTTTCCAAGATTTTGGACAAATGAGATCATACAAGTTTGGTCAAAATTGAATTAAAAATATGAACTCCAAAAACCTAACAAGCAATTGTAGACAGTTGACCTATGAAAGACTACAGACAAGGGCCATATCATACAAGTTCACATGTAATTCTGGCAAGGTGTTCTAAAACTTTTGGATTTCATGCAGTATATAGCCACAAAATGTAATTAAAGATAGAAAAAGAGCTATTGCTTTCCTAGTTTTTTTATGAAAAAAGACAGAAAATAGGGTTTAGCAATTGGACCATGTCAAACTATGAAGTATTATCAATTATGATATTTCCTGTGTAGGCTGTACTGCTCATTCCGTTTCATTTTCTCCCGTACATATTACATGCAATTCATTTAGACCTATCAGTTAGACATTAATCAGGTCAAAATGAGTAAGACAGTGAGCAAAAATAGTCTGACAGAAGAAGAATATCGAAAAATGAATCCTCCATTTTCACAGTGGATTCAAATTTGAACATGTTGAACTGCAAACACATATCTTCATTAAATATTTGCTTTACAGTTTTATGAATCAAGAAATAAGAGCAGCAAATATCAGGTAAAGCATGACTAAATATTACATTAAGAGATAAGAAGTTACATTTAAAATGGGTGGGATTTTACAAGTAGCATTTCAAAGAATTCCAGTGTCTATTCTAAGAGGTGTTGTGGATAATTTAGATTTTCTCAGTCTGGCCGATATAAAATAAAGTTTAAAAAAAATATATATATCGCACTTTGCATTTGAAAATGGACAGTATTTACATAACTTTTCATCACGTTGTCATTATTTGTTTTGGTTTTTTTCTACTGATGACCCTATCAACCATAGGTATACCATTAGTTACTGCAATTTCCAAAATTTCTATGGGATCACTATTTATTTCATAACCTATTGCAAATTGCTTAGGATGACTTCAAGCTATGGGATATAACTGGGGGTGACCTGCACATATGAATAACAGTTTTAGTATTCTGACCCATCTCTTTTGAGGTGGAACTTTGGGGTGATGGGATGAGAATATTGCACGATGTCTAATGGGGGAGAAGATAAGTGAGAAAAGTGAGTGGATAATGCTGCCTGGCTGCAGCTTTCCAGTCCTGATAGAATCACAACATTCACATTCATCATCATGTCACAAGTAATGATGTGACTGGATGGGTGGAAGTAAGATAAACAAGACTTGAGAGTAACAAAACATCGATTTTTTTTGCCTTAATTTGAACTCCCCTTGATGCCTAGTATTGCTAAACCTGGGTGTTAAGAGTATACCTTTATTTCAACATCCTGAAGGTTGTGTTTTGCTTTCCAATAAGAATATGCATCATAACACAGCTTTTTAAAATGTTTCTATATTTACATTAACATGGTATGGACAAGGCATAATAAATTAAAACACTAAAATAAATAATCAAGCTGATCCAATATAAAGGGACTATATAAAGGGATAGAACAATTGAAACAAGCAAACATTCTGTGCCTTATGCTTTGTCCATATATCACACATAAGCTTCTTGTAAGGGTGCAAATTTCTATCCATCTATGAAGAGCACATTAATTTGGGCAGGTGAATGATTAATTAGATTTATGGGGACCGGCACGTGTTTAAATCACCATAATACATGGATTTGTAATGTCTGTGTCATGAGAGGAGTGATTCTTAATTGAGCATTCGTTTATTTAACAGTCCGACAGACTGGAAGGATAGGGTTAACATTCGATCTTGTATCAGAATTGTCAGGTTTAAAATTGACCAGTATCAGTTATTTGGAAATTTAGAGGTCACGCAGACTACAATTTTGGCACCTAGTTGGAAAAGGCGGGAGATATATTTAATCCGGACTGGTTACGCTAAATAAAGGGTGTGGTTCCCACACGAAAATTCCTTGGTTTTAATATGTCCCATTGCAAAATTTTTTTGTCAGTCTATGCTTTTCTGCAAGAGAAAACAAATGTAGGAGACTCCATCAAATGTAGAAGAAACTCACTTGTAAAATAATTATCCAAGGGATTGGATGTCTGGAAAGTCAACGGACACGATTTTTGGTGGTAGAAGCGAGCGAAGCTTGAAAGCACAAGGTATCTTATGCCAATCTCATGTAATTCGTTGATATCAATATAACAATTTGTTTGATTTATTTGCTTATATTTGCATGAATTTATTTGTTTAGATTCATAGATCAATTTTCTTGATATGAATACAACTGTGTGAGTTCATCTATCTGAATCAGTACAATGATATTCTTTATATAAGTTTGACGAACTGTTTGAATGTGTCATCTTGATTGTTATAGGAAAATATGTATCTAAGAATTTCATACCTTACCTTAGTTGATATGAGTTACGAGACTCCGTGTGAATTCACCGATCTTAGATGATTTCACGTATGATAAAGACTTAAGTTCATATTGACTGAAATTAACATTGTTAAACCATGAAGTGAGATTTCATATATGCTAAAGATTTGAATGTGTGTATTCGCTAGAATTAACATAGTTAAGCCATGTAATGAATTTCATTCATTCACTTGTTTAATTGAGATGGGAACAGAACTGTTTATGTGTTGCGGGATGTTAATTGAATCAGGTTGAAATAGCCATTAGGAAGTACATTAATCTTATGAAACTAGGTTTGTTTATGGTCTGCCATGTGTAGCTTGACCAGATAGCCTTTGGTATCTATTTGAATTCTGTCAGAACTATATCTGACATAACGAGAAAGGAGTAATGATCTATTCCCAGTAGGATGTCTGACAGAAGATTTAGGTTGCTTCTTTGTTTATTTTTGGAAGGTGAAATAGCTCCACGGGACGTATCCACGAACCTACCTATTGAAGTATCTACATATCTACGTACTTACATATCCACCTACCCACACAAAGTTCGAGGGCCAAAAGAGGCAAGACAACAGAGAGTTTGGAGAAGGGAAAATTGGAAAGGACCAAGACGAACAGTCACAGTGAAGTTGGAGAACGGTCACAGTGAAGTTGGAATGAACCGGAAATAATCATGTTATGAAGTTGTACAAGGCAATGACTTTGATTGTTCACTCGATTCAATGATGAACTAATTCTATCATTTAAAACAGATCGGCTATTTATATAAGTATATTTGTGTTTGAAATTCGGTGAATGATTTATTTAAAAAAGAAGTGTATCTTCCTAATGTAATGCATTATCACGGTTGTTTGTGTAATTGATTCAATTGTTATTTTCATGTACGGGGGCTCGTGTCATTCTGTTTTATATATCTGCTCAGATCTCTATCTATTCCACCTACGTTTCACACTTAATATTAATATTTACTCGATCCGGGCAATAACACCGAAGGCAATCACCCTCTAGATAACGAAAACCAAATTTCCACTACAACCCATCCCCAGCAAAGTGGGGGGTATGTAGCACTTCTATTTTTGGTATAGAACAAATGGAAGGTCTGCACATTTATTTTCCTCCTATCATTGAAAAAATGTTTTCATTTAATCACTCATTATTAAATTCTACACAATTTAATCTCCTTAATCTCATTAAATGATTTTCTTGTAAATACACTTGTCAGGCAAACAGATTTTATTCTGAATAACACAGTATTTCAGAGACTGGTTAAAAATGCCCAGACTCTATTCAGCCTGTTGCATGAACCAAATGACTGTAATGATGCTCATCAAAAGGATCAAATAACAAATAAAGTTCTTTCCCAATAGACATCCAACATAAGGTTCCATTTTCACAATGTATCAACATGGACAACATGGAGAGCAGACTTGCACCAAATCCTGTTTTCAATCAATTTTCTCTATGACCAATTTTCTGTCAAATTTTCTGCCTCTACTGTACCCTATAATGCCACATCAATAACATCTGAAAATAAATTAGTGAAGAATCATTTGTACACGCTTGTAAGGTGAGTCCAACTGCAAACTGCACAGACCTAGATCTGCTGTCACTTAATGTACCTGGAGATCTGGATCAGTGCAGTTTGGTCTGAGCAATTAATAGAACAAATAGCATAGACCCTGATATGCAGGCACATTATGCCACAGCAGATCAGGATCTTTGTTGTTTGCAGTTTGACTAGACTTATAAGCAAATACATATGGTAAGCACTAAAAGCTATAGAAAAAAGGGGAAACATGACCCAAATAGGGAACTTTGTGAAAGTCCATATGGAGGGCAATACAACCTTTATTTTTTTACTCTTGCAACAAAGGACCAGCCTGACTATGGTATTGTAAAAACTTATAGCAATCTAACATGTCATCTTACAGCTAACAATGGCATCCTCTCCTGACATGTGATGAGTTCAGGTCATGGATACAGTTTACCAGAAAAGAACATCTGGTATTTGTATGCAGCATGACTGCAGTTTCTTGGTGACTGCTTGCTCTACACAAGTCAGTGGGTTGCCAGTTTAATGCTGTTTGCCCCATTACTATAGCGCTGATAACTTGTTTCCAACACTTGCATCTGGACAATCCAATCAAAAGAAAACTGTGGAACAATATATTGTATATTGATAGGACTGCAACATTTACATATGTATATTGTTAAGTTTAATTATTGCCTGTAAAAACTTTTAAATATTGTTGATCATACCAATCAACATGCATGTGGCCATCAGTGACATTGGACCTATCAACTTCAATTAAATGATGCATCTCCATTTGATTATAGTGCTTTTTAAATTTTTGTTAATTCTTTTCTCAAGGTATGGATGATTTTCAAATGGAATGTGGCATTACCAGGAAAAAGTAAAAGTTAAAAAGAATTGGTTCTACCACAATTTACATTGGCTTATCTGGCTTATTTATCAATAATGTTGACACAAAATTCTTCAAAACTACATTATTTACTTCTGAAAAACATGTTCTTTAACAGAATTTTTTAATGAGTCAAGTCTGTAAGCCTGAACACAGTTTCTTACTGAAAAGCATCCATACACATGTCCTGGCAGTACATCCAGTTGCATTATCATTTTTTTTTTTAATACAGATATGTAGCCTTATTCAGTAATATCCAGATGACCCTGACGATGTTTCACCTAAATTGTCAGATCTATTCAACAAAGCCATGTCTGACAAATTCAATGAAGACATGTCTTACAAACTGAATTCATTCATAGCAAAATGTAAAATAAATACAACAAAAAAAACAATCACAAGTTGAGCGAGGTACGGTATATACATTTTCAATGGCTTACATCTAAGCCCAACATGCACACTACAGGAAAGGTTGAGTTTATAACAGATTTTATTAAATGGCATCATTTTTGTTACTGTACATTATTTACATATTTAGAAATTTTGGTAAACACTGCTGCTTTATACACTTGAGTATACATGGCATACACTTACTAAATACCCTGTTTTTGGAGAAATGTGGACTTGGAATTTCAAACCCTACAGCCAGTTTGATTATTTCTTAAAAACATTAATGTTATTTTTATTAATAAATATGCACAAGCAAATCAAATTTAGGATCCCAAACATCTGCTATAAAAAGTTTCTGCTTTGACACTATGACTAAAATAGTAACTCATTACCACAACAGGTTCTGACTGTGTGGTAAACATACTGGTTAAAATCTGATAGTGTGCCAACCACAATATCACACTTGTTCTTTTAAAATAAACTTTTGAAAGACAACTCTTGAATGATGGATTATCTCAGGACAGAAAATGCCAGTGTGCCAAAAAGAGATCCTGGCCTGGATGAGATATATTTGCCTGCATTTTGCCTGCTACAAATGCAAGAAACCAGCAACATCAGATACTGAATCCTATCTCGATTCGAAAGAAGCAACACCACATTATGAGCTGATGCATTAATTGTTGAACAATTTAATAGTGTTCAAATTAGAGAACTGATGCTTTCTGTTTTGAAATGCAGAAAAAATATTATATTTCTGTCTAGAAATAAATCAGTAACAGACTGGGGGGAGGCATCTAAATATAAAACTCAACATCAAAATAAATGCACATTTTGTCAGCTGAAGCAAATAAAACAATCCTTCTGTAGTTCCCAGAATCAAAATCCTTTTTTAATAATTCTGCAAGCTACATCCCTGGAAACAGTCAAGAATCTTTAAAATAATGTATATGCAACTCAGTAAATAAGATGAAGAATGTACAGGACAATCAACTGCCCTTTTCATGAAAATCATGTAGATTAATGCAGCAGGTATCAGAGAAAACAAGGTATAGAACAATCAACTGCCCATTTTATTAGAATGATCAAGATAAAACAGGAAGTATCAAATCTTACAAATGGGGATAGTGAGTTCAAAGTGGAAAATGCTAGGGTATTGCATGCCAGGTAATCTATGTATGGTAGCACTTGACAAAGATCTATAACAAAAGTCATCAAGTACTGATGCAAAACAACATGAATCCTTTTTGCATAATTATATGCAGGTACTTTATCTTGACAAGAAAACTCTGATATCTGCATATGAAGTAAAGAAAATCAACCAGGGGTCAATATTTGCTCTAAAGGAAATGGGAGAATCATGTAACAGGAAAATGAATAAGGAGAAGTGCCTTGTGTGTCCACATTTAATACCTAAAATATTTAGAAAATTTATTTGCAACATCAAAAGTCTCTAAGTGCATGAATGCATTTCAAGCCATGTGTGAAAATGCCCATTTTCATTGGCAGTAAAGCAAAAGTTAAACTGCTCATTGCATGTGTCATCAATGCATCAAAAAGTGAAAAAATTGTTCAAATATATTACTCATGGAGGAGCATTATAAACTCTAACAATGACCATTGAAAGAGGGAGAGAGGACCATTGATGGAGTGAGACAGACCATGAGTCATTGCTTCTGTCAACAATGAATCTATACCACAAGCTGTGCATACTGAATGTGACCTTGTCAACTTCCTAACCATCCACTTTTTTCAATCCCATCAAGCCAATACCCTTCCGAGTGACCTAATGACAAAATCAAATTAAACTTGCAACAGTAAGCTGTCTGAATGGGCATTTCAAACAATCACCATTCCACATCAAATGGTTTGTAAATTAAAGGCAATCATCTAACAATGATGAATTTTTTAAAAATGCACATAAGTTGATAATACCATAAATGCTTTCCTTCACTCAGGCATACTTCTGAAAACATCAGACCTATGAGTGAATCAAATTAAAAAACTAAACTGTGTTCTAAAATGAATCATTTTGACAAATATTCTCAATTTCCACAACTATGGACAATTATGTATGTATATTTTGTTTTTTCAAGGCTCTTAAACATAAGTTTCAGAAAGTAGATTAAATTTCTGTAGCCTCTAAATGAACATGTATCTAAAAAATGAAAGCAAAATGCACACAAATTTAGTACAGCTTAAAAACCCTTTGTGAATTCTGAATTCCTGACTGAACCAGAAAACTGTGACCGTTACATGTACACCTTTTGATACAGCATCTGGACCTTTCATCATGAAATTCTTGAAGCAATTTAGTTTACAATTCAAACTGAAAAATACTGATTTCCAATAACTAGAATTAGAATTAGAATCAGGTAAAATAGCCAATTTTAGAATTAGCTTATGGTGATTTCAAATTTTCTTGCACAAAAGGCTGAAGCAGAGCAAGGTGAATAAATAAAGTTCCGAGTTCATGTTTAATTTTCTTTACTACACAAACTGAACAATGCTGAAATAATTTTCAATTGCACCACCCTGTGTCATGTGCACAGTACTTATGACTTTCTGGCACAGGCTTTTATGCCCATCAGCCACAAAAATCAGTAGAAGACTGATGAACTTAAAGTCACTCAGATAAGAAAATCAGCTGAGAGAGTGAATACAGCATTTTTGGTGCACAACATGGCTTTTGCAAAACAATGCATATAGTAAGATTATATGCATAAAAAATTCATTTGATTCAGAGCCTGCCAACTTTAAAATCACTTTCAATTCCAGAGAAGTTTTTGAAGACAGTGGTCAAACATAACACCTGCCCACTGATTCAACATCATTAATTTTATGGTCAAACTGGCAAAAACTAGACCTGACAGGTAGCTGTGGCCAGCTCAAATTGTGACAAATTAATGAAAATCAACTCTGAAGGACCAACCAGTAAATATTCTGGAGGAGCAGAAACTTCCTACAGGCCAAATAGAAATTGGAAACACTGAGTACACATGGAAGCAGCACACCAAGAGGCATAGATGGAGGGGAATATTTTTGTGTATTCAGTATTGATCAAGAAATGGAACCTGTAAATTCTGCCCTGTCCATGCTGTGGCCTTTCATCTGCTAATTAATTAAATAGCTTTATTACATGCTCATAGGAGCACCCAACATTCACTGACTCCTCCATTCCTTTCATCTTCCATAAAAGCCAAAACTCACACAAACAACATATTGTGCACCAAAAGGTCACACACCACTTTGATACAATCTTCAGATCTGGTGACCTAATGAAGACACTATTTAGTGCATGTTAAATCCATAATATACATTTACATATACATTTCAACAGGTTTTAATTATAATCTAAGAACACAGTCAAAGTTTAGACATCTGTCTTATTATATTTTATTGTTGCAATTTTTGCTACTAATACATGATTTTACATTAATAGTGTCTTTAGAACACTGCTTACTTACTGATGATACAGAAAACTGACCTATCACCAAAGCAGAGATGCCAAAACCACACTTATCAGTATATCATATCATATAACCACACTTATCAGTATATATCATATCATATAACATCAAACTATTTTATACTGACACTTGTGCTATCTGAAACAGTGTTAATATTTTAGTACATAACTGAATATCAAAAATGCTACAATGATTTGAACTTGCATCTGATACATTGTGGCAGTCAAATAGGCACCATATATACTAGCTTATAAGACACATCCAACTGCATACTGAAGACTCAGACCGGCCATCGCATAATTCACCGGCAGATCTGGATCTGTGCAGTTTGTTAGATGTAATCAGTAGAACAACACAGACCCTGATCTGCAGGCGCATTATGCTATGGTAGATCAAAATTTTTGTTTTGTTTACAGTTTGACTGACTTATAAGTGAGTATATATGGTAACAGACAGTAATCCTGTAAGTCCATCAAGCTGCCAATGTTCCTGTGTATCACGTGATGCAAAAATCTATGCCAGCAATTGTACTGGTCATCAATCAATTAGCATTGGCACCTATCAATGGCTGAATAGCTTATGGTAACAGGTCAATTCATTCCAGCTCTTTCAGGCACAGGTGGATACCACATGAAATTACTTACAGAAATGAAAGACCATTAGCACCAATATAAAATCAAAACTTCCTTTTCAACAATAAGCATATCTAGTGCAATATTAGTTTTTGAGAAGAAAAATATTCAAGCTGTATGGTGTTGTCAGCTAGAGACAAGTAGTTGTTAAATTCACAAATAGGACCGTGTATTGGGATATGTAAGTTACTATGGGGTTTTGGAGCCACAAAACCGTCATTTTTAATGACCCCTGTGGCTATAAAATCCACATTCTGGTCATTATCCCTATAAATTGACCAGAAGAGAGGTAAATATATACACAAAAGAATGCAGTTCGTTAACAAGTCTACTGTATTTATTTCACAAGAAGTTCTTTTCAAACAACCAAAAGATTGATTTATTGAGAAAAAAACACACTTCATACCAAGTTTTAAAGATTAAAATTACTTTAAACGGTAAAACTACATTTACCCCATAACACTAATAAAGAAGAAATTTATGATAAAGTAAACAAATGACTTTATATATATATATATATATATATATATATATATATATATATATATATATATATATATATATATATCCACAGAGTCGCTCAATTTATCAAAACCGAGAACAAACAACAACTGCCTGCAGGTTATCTACTGTTGACTCTCATGGGATAGGTAATGCTAGTTAGGACAGGTTTCTTTAACTGGTTCCCTGGGATAAGTTAATTTTCAACAATTATTTTGCATCCTAGGTAAATTCAACATGAGGATGTATATATTGGACAACCTATATATTTTATCACTTAATATCTTACTTCTGGGAAGAAAGAAAGCTGAGTGCACGCTTAATCATGTTGGCAGCATGAAACAAAGACCACCATCAGAGGCTTGGCACAAAGCATGCAGTGTTATCTTGATTTTAAGCTTTGAAGGCAAGAGTAAAAATGTGTTCATGGAACACAAGTGTCCACCACAGTGCCAAGAAACTGACCTTGACAAAAAACTTCACCAAGGTGTGATGTACAAATGGAAAGACAAGGTCAACAACCACCAATGTGTCAAGAGCAGCACACACAAAAAATAGTGCTCAAAAGGTTTTTTTAAATTGGTGTTTAAATGGGTTCCTTGATGAATCTCTGGCTTATCACATGTGACTCATCTGAAATGTGCTGCATTGTCTACAGAAGAAATAAATACAAGGATGTTCTAATCTCAAGAAATTACAAAGGATTAATAAATCCTTCAGCTTGCTTCTAAGTGTGTTTATCTAACAATGGCAGATTTATGAAGTAGGCTCCAGTGATAATTGACTATTAAAATAAACACACAGGAGTCTGTTATTATTTAGTTACCTCTGTAAGATAAGCATCCCTGAAACATATATTGACCCAACCCATTAGGGGTCAAGTAACAAGGCAGGCAGTGAATGATCTAAAGCCTTAACCATTTTCTGGTAGATGCAGTACATCAAAGGGTATGTAAAAGTACAGCCACAACTGTACATCAGAACTGAAAAAAAGAGTCCCTTGAAGGCTCTGACACTCTAATGGGTAAAAAGAATTTCCAGGAATTCAAGATAACACAAATTCTTCCTTTTAACTGCTGAGTGTTGAAACCATCTCCATATTCTTCAGCAATAACAAGATTTTCAAACTGCTGCTGTGGTGGTCATATGGGATGTCAGATTGGCACCATGGTGAACATATTGGGGGTTAGTCATTGTAACAGTGAATTCTGAAGAAAAATGTTACTGCAACACATACATAAGTCAATCTTTTCACTGTCAGCATGACATGTAACATTTAACTTTGACATATGGGATAGGTCCACAATAAATTGCTAGCCTTTGATGGGTGCGATCATTGATGCACGTGTTTAGGGGCGTGACTGATTTTTAATTAGAATCTATTGGGATAACGGTCAGACAGATACGTCAACTTCTGGTTAATTAGAGGAATATGTCAAAGTACAGACAATCCTGTGCCATTTGGAAGTAAGTGTAATAAATTGAGATTTTCCAGAAATAGTTAATAAAGGTGGAATAGACAGAATTATTTTAACTTTGATCAGGGCATGTTAAATCTCTGGCAGTTTGTTAATCCTGATTGGCTAAGCTAAATGAGGGGTATGTGTTTCCCAGACGATGTTTTAAGAAATTTCCCTCACAAAACTAGTCCAAGTTTCTGTGGTAAACCATGAAGTTAACTCCAGGAAATAACAAGTACTTCTTGGATAAATTGTCCAAGAGATGGGTGTCTGAAAGTTAAGGGATATGGAAAGAAAAATTTGGCTTTTTAGAAAAGAAACAAAATCTCAGAAAGCACAAGGTTTGTCTCAATCACAATATGTTTAATACAATTTTGTAATTATTTGTTTTAATTTGTCTTAACTTAACACTTCAATTTTCCTTGAGTTCAGAAGTCAATTATTTGCATTCATTGTCTTGAATGTCATAGGACTCATGCATTATAAGAATGTCATACATCACCCTGACACAAATTTGTTCCAATTTACTTGTTTGTATGTAATAGGAACCATGTATCCTAGGGATTTCATGCATTAAATATGATACGAATTGTGAGAAGGCATGAATTCATCTTAAATGATATGAATCATGTAGGTTAGGAACTGATTTTACTATGTCTGAAAATGTTATGCCAATAAATTGCTATTTAGCAAGTAATGTAGTCAGGACAAGGTGTACAGTCCATTAATTCATTCATGTAATTACGTTGTGAATTTTTTTAACCGAGAATTGTACACCTGGCAACCAAAATAGTCCAGTCAGTGATTTACAAACCCCCAGTGGTGTAGTACTATTACTATGATGTCTAGTTATGTCAAGGCTCCATTCAGGAATCTGGCTAGCTATTTGAGAAAAACATTAATTTTATGGTAAAAGGATCTTGTGTATCACCTGCAAACTGACCCATATTAGCCTTTGTTCTGTTGAACTGCGATAAGACAATATCTGATGTAAGAAGAGTGTGGATTATTGTTCAACCCCAAAAGTAAAAATGACTGACAAATATTTTAGGTTGTGCTTTTATGTTTGGTGGGAAAATAGCTCTATATGTGCACCACGCAGTAGGAAGGAGAACAGACAACCAAGTTATGGTTGATGACATTAAGAGGCAGGAGAGAAGAGAAAGAAGGAAAGGAATATGGCATGATCTGTCACCAGCACTGACTCTAGAAGGACCATAAGCAAATAGGTTATGCAGGCATGCTGTGCAAATGAGTTTGATCATTTACTCAATTCTATGATGAAATTTGTTTTATCAGCATGACAGAACAGCTAACTGCATTTCTTATAAATTCTACAATTCTACTTCGAAAAGAATGTGTATCATTCACATGTCCTGTTCAATTTCATTTTTCATGTAAATGATTAAATTGTTATGTATTACATACCAGGGCTCATGTTGTTTTATTCTAAATCTCTGCTCCATCTCTGTTATTCCATCTATTAATTTCATGTTTTATTTTATTATTTACTTGACCCAGGCAATAAAACAATGGTCAAACATCTCCTAGATAATGATAACCAATGCAAATGACGCCTTAACAGTCATTTACACTTAGAACAACCAGAAGCCATAAGAACTTTTTTGATGAAAATCACGTCAAATTGGCTTTGCCTTTAAGAAGAGTAGTGAAAAAAAGATTTTCAAGATGGCTACTGTCGTGGCCATATTGGACATCCAACTGGCATCATTCTCACTTAGGACCAAGTAGACAACATAAAAAGTCTTTGAGTGAAAACTTGATATTGATATGACCATCCATGCAAGAGGAGTAGTGAAAAAAATTATTTTCAAGATGGTCATTGTGGCAGCCATATTAGATGTTAGATCGGCACCATGCTCATTTAATGCCAACTGGACATTTTAATTAGTCCTTTTAAGAAAACCCCATGTCAATATAATTTCTGTTCTGGAGGAGCAACAAAAAGATTTTCAAGACAGTTGCCAAGGTGGCCATATTGGACTTCACTTTGGTACCATTTTTATTTAGGACCAACCAGACATCCAAAGAAGTCCTGCAGTAAAAACCCCATGCTGACTATCCATTTAGGAGGAGTAAGCTATAACATGATTTTCAAGATGTCCACTGTTGTAAGCACACTATATGTATGAGCAAAATCATTTTCATCCAGGACCAACTAGACCATGGAATGAGGATGTAAAGTTTCATGGCAATCCTCCAAGTAGTAAGTGAAGTAGCTTTAGCAAATGTTTGCTAATGGACAGATGGATAATGGACAAGGACAACAGATGACACATCGATGATGCACAATTGACCAACACATAAGCTCTTCTGGCGTATGACCAGTAGAGCTAAATATTGTAAATATTCTATCTGCCCAGAGTTGAAAAGTTTCTATAGCAACCCTGTGAAAGAATTTAATTCTCCCATGATTTCCTTTAATAACAAACTGTCAAAAGTGTTAAAAATTATCAAATGTGGTGCTATTTTACACTTTAACTTTATAATATATAAAAATAAAAGGAAATAAAGGCTAAAAAAAATGCTTCAAATAATCCTTTAAATTACTAAGGTCAACAAATGAATGAAATCATTATATGAGTATACATGTTTTAAATCTGACATTTTGTGGCACAAAGTGCAAGATACCTACCATTAAACTCACTTTCAATTCAAGTAAAACAGCCTATCGCATAATACACCAACAGATCTGGGTCTATGCTATTAGCCAGGAATAATCAGTATAACAAAACCAACAGAAACCCTGATATGCCTGTGCATTATATGACAACAGATCTGGTCCTATTTTGTTTGCAGTTGACTCAACTTATAAGTGAGTATATATGGTATAAATAACATGAGTTGTCAGTATATTTTGTGTACTGCTGGCACAAAATTAATAGAGTGACTCACAAAGATTAGCAAGAGTGACAAAGATTAGCATGAGTGACAGACAAACTCAAAATTTGTTCAGACAATAGGATATCAATGACAATTAAATGTCAGCAAAGATATCAAATCTAACATTCAAATCTGAGCATATTCTGATCAGTTCTCATAAGTTAATCATATATGTAGTAACGAGATGAGATACAGGTCATGGCCTACATACATGTATTTGGCCTACCTCTGGGCCATATTCCAGATGTGAAGATGGCGGAATAAAATGATACTGAAATAAAAGGTAATTATTGAAAAAATTTTAACACTAATGTTATTCTAGGGCAGGGGTGCACAATATATGGCATGCCAAAACATTTTTTGTGTGGCCCATGGCCTGTGTCCATACTTTATGTATGTGTATTTATGCTTTTATTATAAACAAAAATTTTCACCGTATTCCAAAGCAGATTCTGGTCTTTGTAAAATGTTTGAGATGTGCATCACTATTTTGTGGTGAGAATGCACATTTGTATTTATGGATGACTGCTGTGTTGAACTTCTGCAAAGTTGCACTCAACAAAAGTCATGAAACTTTCTGATTTCAAAAAGAACATTCTCTAAACTCAGAGAATCACAAATGATAGATGTACAAGCTAAATCTACAGCTAGAGCTATCTGTATCAGACCAACTTCATGGCAGAAAAATGATCTCTCAGATTCACAGATTGGGTCAGAAATAGACTGCATTAACCAAGCTCATCTATTTCCAGATTAAGCTGTAACTTTGGTGATAGGACTACACCACCACACTGTCGTACATCACAGTGTACCAGCTATACATGGATGGCTTATTGGAATTTTAAGAAAGTTTCTGAAAATGTTTTTTTTATGTATTTACATTTACAGGGGTTATTTTTTAAATATATATATTCATTTTGTGAAAATGGATTTTATAACATCTAGTGCAACGCACTCAGAATAAAATCCTATATCTACAACAAGTACATTACTCAGGGTCCATTCAAGGATGCTTGTTATACAGAATTTGCACAAATTTCAAAACAACTGCACTAAAACATCAACTTAAGGCATGAAATATTCACATCATATTTTCATGCCCGATCAACATTTCTTTCTTCAATAAACTCTTCCTATATTCATAAAATTGGCCCCTTCTGTGGGGAAGGAGTATTTCCCCCTAAATTTTCAGTTCTTGAATAGAGCCCCAGACTCTGTATGGAAAAGTTCAGCATAACTGATATAATCAATCAATTGTTCCAATACTGCCACATTCCTGCAGCACTTCAAAAGGAATGGGTAATCAAATTGGACTGACATCCCTTACTTAGCTGCTAACAAGGCATAGATACCACATGAAGGCAGCTCTTTTTTTTTACTGTACTGTCAAGTAATGAATACAGGTCATTATGATAGAAGGACCACCAATGAAGGAGAGATGAACAGGGATGGATAAACACTTTAATTATTTCAATAATCTGACAATTAGCTATGTGCATCATTAAAAAGTGCAACATCTGCAGGATGGTTCTGAATATGAGCTTCAACATACAAAATGTCAGTGGATAAAAACTCTGACATCTTTCAATTAGGCTTTCACAAATTATGGGTCCAGAACTCCAAACTTCTGCAATCTATTATTGCAATCTATTATTTGTGTGACAGAAAATTATGAATAATTTGAATAACAAAGCTTGATTTTAGTGCTTGTTTATTAAAATAAAAATTTAAACTTGCTTTAGCTGTATTTTCCAGCAACATGATTATGATGATACCAACATACAATCATAGGTCTTTACAAGGTTTGGGAAACTGTAGCCTCCAAAGTATACAAATTTTTCCTGATAACAGCTAATCTGAAAATTTACAGCTCTCAAGATTTGAACTTGTGTAAACTGAACTATTACATACTTCTGTCTAATACAATTGTGTCTCAAGACCCTCATCCCAATTTCAATTAAATGACAAACATTGCACACACTGTAATAATCTGCAATTAAATTTATTTATATAAATGCCCCAGTTTAACCTATGTGTTTATGTCCCAATGGTAATTTAATTGATGTTTAAATAAATAAATGCAGATTCTAAATGTAAAAAGCACAGTGAATGTCCCAGTGTAGCCTATGTTTCTGTACCTATGATAACTGAATGCCCCAGTGTTCCTCAGTGAAGTCTACATGCTTCTGTACCTATGGTAACTGAATGCCCCAGTGTTCCCCAGTGCAGCCTACATGTTTCTGTACCAATGGTAACTGAATGCTCCAGTGTTCCTCAGTATAGCCTATGTGTTTCTGTACCCATGGTAACTGAATGACTCAGTGTAGCCTATGTTTCTGTATCTATGGTAACTGAATGCCCCAGTGTTCCCGAGTGTAACCCAGATGATTATGTACCTATGGCAAATGAATGATCCAGTGTTCCCCAGTGTAGCCGATATGTTTCTGAATCTATTGTAACTTAATGCCTCAGTGTAACCTATTATGTTTCTGTACCTATGGCAACTGAATGCCCCAGTGTTCTCTAGTGAATGCCCCAGTGTTCTCTAGTGTAGCCTATATGTTTCTGTACCCATGGTAACTGAGTGCCTCAATGTAGCCTATATGTTTCTGTTAAGCACTGCTTAAATAAATACAGACTTTACCTCTCTCACTGAATATAAAAAGCACACTGAATGTCTGCAAATCCATGATGCACCTCTTTATTCCCGTCCCTATCCATTACAAGTAGTATAAAGTCAACTATATTATCTCACATATATATATATATATATATATTCACTTGTATGTCCGGGCCAACTGCAAAACAACACATACTCTGACCTACCAATGCATCATGTGCTGGCAGATCAGTGTCCATGTTGCCTGTTCTACTGATTACTCCTAGCTGCATAGACCCAGATCTGCTGGCACATTCTTGGACTCGACTTATAAGAAAGCACAGATGGTACTTTGTGATACAATTAAACTGATTTCTTGATTTATGCAAATGCAATTTAAAAAACTGGTCATAATGATGTCCTATGTGCTGGAGTGGATGACAATCAAGCCAAAGCAATCAGCAGATTGGTCCCTCACTACAAAGCCCCTCACTATATTGCTGCCAATATTTTTATGTCATTATGGTCATGAGTCCTTCAACACTGGTTAAATTGTTTAATTATTACCATACTAATCTAAGTTTAAGTTTAATTTAAGATATAGGCTAAAAGGAACCAACTAAATGTCATTAAAATATCAGTATGCTTTTGTACTTTTATGCACAATTATGACAAGCCAAATTTGAACATCACTCAGTATAAGGGTCCCTTACTTATAACATGATTCACTTCTATGGTTTCCATAAAAAGCATTATACAGCTGGATGGGGGGAGGGGGAAGAGCACTGAACCAAGTCACACAAAAATTTGTTGCCCATGGCTCATTAGTTTTGACCCTTTGAATTTTTTTGATGTTACAGAGACTGAAAATACATTATCTTTAGTCCTCATATGGGATACAAAAATGAATCAAGCTGTGAAATTCATTTATCTTTGTCAGTATTTAATACCATATGAAGAAAATTACAGTTTCATCGATAGTTAAAATCTGTTGATATTCCTCTGGTTCTTACTGTCATCACAGATCACTGTTAATTCAATCAGTTCATGGTTTGTACCTGTCCTGTACTTAGCAGTCATCTGTGTAAATAACTGAAATTTGTGTGTGCCAATCACTTTTCTTCTTTCAGTCACAATGACTCAGATATTTGACAACTCTACCCCAAATCAATAAGCTGCTCCTTTACCACAAGTGTAAGTTGTCCAAAGCTTGCACCAGGTCTATGATGTAAAACTATTTTATTGCCAAAACCATTTTTCTTCTTTTAGTCAGTGACCCTGACCTAAAAATCAGTGGGCTTCTTCCATACCCCAAGTACAAGTCACACACAAATTTCAGTAACTGTAGATGGTAGAGAATTAGTTCTTGTGCAGAAACCGTTTTTCTTCTTTCAATCACAGTAACCATGGACTTTTTACCTTTCCAACCCAAAATCAATAGGTTTCTTTCTTACCTAAAGTGCAACCCTTCCCGAATTTGGCAACCATAAAGCAGGCATGTACAACTTCCTTTAATTTCTTTATAATAAAAAAAAAACATTTTTAATGAATACTCCTGGCTTGTACAATTTACAACAATTATATTGAATCCATCAAATACCAGATTCATTTTTTTAACTGATCATGACTATAAATTGCCCTGCTTGCTTCTGCATGACTGTACAGTTGGTTCAATAAGAAATCTGGTTTAAAGTAAATCGTTTTTAAATGGCAACCAATATAATGACATACATGTACATATGATGACCACATGCTAATCTGAAACCCCATAAATATAAGGGCTTTGAAAAACATTTTATTCTGCAAAAATGCAATTATGTACATTATATAAAACTATTAAAGGGTTTAAAATAAAATCCCAATGTTACTGAGGAAACTGTCCAACTTTTTCTAAGGTCATGTACATAAGGTGATTGCATGCTGATCTGAAACCCCATAAATACAAGGAATTTTCAAAACACTCTTTGTCCTGCAAAACATTTTACGATCTGCATTATATGGGTTTTAAAAAATTTAATACAAAGTCTTGTGCTACTGAGGACAATGTCCAACTTTTCATCACAGATTCTACTGTATAACTTACAATTCCACCTAAATATGTAAGATTTATCATTAGATTCTGTCTATTGAAATATACTATGCACATGGTGTACCAATTTTCATGGATTTTGCTAAAGATTTATGTTTAGCTTCTGTCTATTGCCACATACCACTGCATGTGGTGTTCCAATTTTCCTGGATTTTGTGTCAGATTTATTTTTAGCTACTGTCTATTGACATATGTCATTACACATGGTATACCAATTTTCATGGATTTGTGTATGATTTATTTTTCACTTCTGTCTATTGCCATATACCATTACACATGGTGTACCAATTATCATGGACATTGAGTAAGATTTATATTTAGCGTCCGTCTATTGCCATATATCATTACACATGGTGTACCACGTTTTTTTGGATTCTGTGTAAGATTTATTTTTAGCTGTGGTTTATTACGATAATATATCATTGCACATGGTGTACCAATTTTCATGGATTATATGTAAAAAATTTTCTTAGCTTCGGTTTACTGCCATATACCATTTCACATGGTGTACCAATTATCATATTATCATAAACATGGAGTAAGATTTATATTTATCTTTTGTCTATAGCTATATACATATTGTGTACTAATTTTCATTTATTTTTTGGTTGCTACACACTACAAATTTAATGACACACTATAAAATGTCTTTGGCATAACTGTCACTTCCATCAGAGGCATGGCCACAAATTCCAATAACAATTTTTTGCTAAATCACTAAAATTGATTTCCACAAAAATGAATGAATTTTACTTAACAGATCATGTATCACTACTTCAGAGATTGGTAACAATATAAATGTTCCATGAAACTTAATGCTCTTGTGTAGAACAGGTTATAAAACCTTTCCAATGCCTCACAGAATAAAGAAAGATAAATCTTCTTAATCTCTCTTTTCTCTTCATGATTAATTCCCCTTGTTTGCTTGGCCCTTGAGTTCACCCAATTAAATGTTTTGAACACTCACCGAAACATTATCAAAAATAAGCAGATGCAGGTATGAATTAAAAATGAAATCAACAAAGTAAATAAAAATGTAACAAGAAAAATAATTAAATAAAAGGGGGAAAGCAGGAACAAGCAAAGGCATTCTTATAAAATAAAAACTTTTCTTTGTCTTTCTTATACTTTTGATTCCATATGTCATAATTTAGTTATACTACAAAAATTTTTCAACTGTTCCTTTAATCAACAGTAATAATTTATTGCCAAAAAATGTGGAACAAAGGATAGACTCTAATTCAAGTTTTCATTAATCAGCTTTCGATGGTCCCTATTTCTTCAATGAACCAATTTTGGACTGTTACATGAGTGTATCATTTAAGGACTAAGGTTCAAGATCTAAAGTCTACATTCTATTGAAAGGAAGAGTAAAATTCTGCAGAGGGAAGAGCAGGTTATAAATAAACTTACCAAAAGTGCATAAAAAGTAGTCAAATAAATCAGCCCCCAAATGGATCAATTGACTGAGTTCAAAGCATTATGGGTTCAATTAATCTATCCATTTTATAATTTGACAATTTATCTCTGGTAAGCCATTTGACTAAATTTTTATCATGTCAAAGTCACATGACAAATTAATATATGCTCACATAACCAACACAAAGTAGCATCTGACTGGTTGATGAAACTGCCAATTATCCACCAACTGACCTTAGTAATTCCAAATGGCAACTGGAGGCAGAGCTGTGTTTTTCCATGTGGATTTAAAAGTTGTGAAACATGATTTGATATGGAAAGACCATACATGTCAGTGAAAAGCCCTTTCAAGTGACCATAACTTAAAATCTAGTAAGTGTCAAAAAAACAACTGAGATTTGTACTCACAGCTTATGGGTAAATTTGTCGGCAATAAACAGCTGATTTTTTATGAATCTGTGAGATCAGATCTCATGCAACCAATCAACACTAACACAAGAATGGGGGCTGATTTATCAGACTACATAAAAGGTCGTACAGCGAACAGCAATTTACTGTGAACAAGCAATTTCAAACACAAAAATCCTAATACTGCAACACTGGCTGGCAGATGAGTCCTTAAAACAATGCATTTGTCTCTTTGGAGATATACCTGTGACTCCTTATATGTAAATTCCTGCAAAGTTTGGAGAGTGGAAATACTGAATTAAAAAAATAAAATCTAATCCTTTTAAATTTAGTCATTCAACATCCAAAAACAGAAATCTGACTGAGTCCTTTATTAAAGACCCCCACTTTATTCAAGACTGTTTGAAATGAACTATATCTGGCCAACAGTGATTCTGAACAATGTATCTCAGTCAACAGCCAGTAAAATTTTCTCTATATAAAACATTCTTTGCTCACAGTAAATCACTGTACAATGTAGCAAATTGTGCAAATGGTGGCTAAATAATCATGCAAAACGGAAATATTGGAATAAATGTAATAAATCTGGAATAATATCAATAGTGATGAGGTCAGTTTGGTGCTATATTTCAAATATGCAAATTAACTTTGCTTCAAGTTGATAATTTTTCATTCTTCAATTAAAATTGAGCATGCTTTTTACCTTCTACAAAAACATCTTGATCTGTGAAGAAAGTAAAGCTAATTTAATAACTGTTCTCTTTTTATTTACACAAGTGAAAATCGGAATAAGAAAGTGCAAATTTTAGACTACAGCCACTTATCAGGCAGCATTTGTCCTCAGTCCCAGTTACATATGCTGCGGTTTCTCAGGACTTAATCACACAGAAAGTCATCACATATACTTATTATTTTTAATAGGAAAAGTTAGGACTTTTCACCTTTTTAAGTATCTGTTGGTTCACAGAATCACTATACACAGGAAAGTTTGATTAAATGAACACTTTTTCTAGGTCTTAACTAAATGTCATGGATTATTGCCCCAAACTTTCCAAATCTGATTCAACACTGTCTAATGAACATAACAAGTATTTTATAACAAGTATTTTATTCATATCACAAGCCATGTGCCTAAATGTTTGCAGACTGTATCATGGGACAGTGTTTTCCTTCCTGGCTGAATCTATCTTACAAAAATGGAGTTGCTCAACTATCTGAAACCAAATTAATGCTAACATATGACTGCAAATGAGTGATATTTCTACTGCTACAGACAATTGCTGCACAAATGAAAAGTGTGTGCTTAAAACAGTAGATCACATAAATGAATTGGGTAATGCAACAGTTCTTTCATCCTATGAATGATGATGGGGTTAGTCCACCATTGTGTGTGCACTCTACATCTCTTTCCATTTTCAAGTTGGAAAGCAAACATCAAGTGACCACATCTTCAACTAGATTACAGCTCTGAATATTCAAAAGCAAGGAAAAATTTAAAATCAATCACTTTTCAAAAGCAAAATTAATATAAATCAGGCATTACGGCAAAGTTCTGCCTAGTAAGGTAAGAAATGATGTCATGGTTCTATATCATAAAGTGTAGACAAAATTAAGGCCAGTTATGGCATCTAAATCTCAACTTGAATATCAATTGTGATGGTACAAAATGAATATCTGGACTGCATGGATTTTGTCTGAATAAATAACTGCGTAAAAAATACCTGTGATATACAAATGAAATTGAAGATCAAGAAGCCATGCAATAGACTTGTTCAGTATCAGACAAGTTGCTTCCCTATCCATAGAGGAGTTACATTCCCAAAGAACGTGTTTGGCTACACGATGCATACTGGTAATTAAACCTGAAGTCTTAATTCATTTTTAGCTTATAGTATTTATGATATACTATTTTGTTTACTTTATACAAATTCATATACTGAATAACAACCATTTCTAAAAAAAAAATCATTTAAACTTAAGAAATATGCTCCTTCTGCAAGATAATGTAAAGTAAAATTGCAACTACAAAAAGTCAGTCCCTTGCTGGAAAGGGAGGTAACTTACAACACAAAAGTAAATTGAAATGAATAACAGTTAACTTTAACAGAATATAAACAATTGAAACTATCAATTTCATTAGCAATATTATTTCCCCATCATGCTCATCTGAAGTAACATTTTATCTAAACCATATGCATGTCCTGAAAGTCTTAAGACTGACAACAACTTAAATTGATTCATCCAAAATCCCTTTTATTGTTTTCTTTTTTTACCCTAGGAGTTAAAAAAATTTTAAAAATGTCTACTGTATTTAAATGATATTGTCTTCACATTTGGTCTGTTATCATGAATAACCTGAGCCACCTGTACAATGCTTGTTATTACCTATCACCTTCACCCCTCC